>BPLR01019217.1:0-57349 GCA_021605095.1 Caerostris extrusa | reverse complement strand
ATAAATTTTAGATTCATACTATTAGCTTATAACAACAGAAATTTTCAATACTTTTATATAATAACTGCTCCACATCCAAGCCAATAATTTGAATCACTACAAGTAATATTTTGGGTTATAATCTAGTAAGCTCGAAAATATGTTTATAATAATATTTTGGGCTAGGTCTAAATTGTTCTAATACTTTATTGATTATGAAAACGTTTCTATCATTAATGAAACACAGGCCTTTAACAGTTTAATATTATTTTGGATCATTTTGTTTAATGTACTTTATTATGAAATGACACAATGCCCTCAAGCTGTAAAGCACGCGAACAGGTGAATATCATCATGCATGTTTCTGTAATTAATTTGGTAAATCCACTCACTTTTACTGCTTTTCATCCTTTAATTTAGGTAAAATTTCTAAACCAAATCCACATCGAAGCTTGACTCTCTCTCATTTCTCCCTGTTACCCAACCAAATTTATGCATAATTTTTAATAAATGCAGACTTTTTTCCACAATGAAACTTATTTGATAATAAAATTAAGTTTATAAATGAAATGCATATAAAATTAAAAAATATATATATATACAATTTATTTTATTGAAATTTTACAAATTATTTGTTTCAGTGATTTAAGTTATAATAAAAAATATAGAAAATAATTTCAATAAAATACTTTAGAATCATTTAAAAATATATACAGAAATTTCATATCAAAAATTGCAAATATATACCAGGAAGAAATTTTTTTAAATATTAAAGAAAAGGAGTAAATTATAAGATAACTCAATAGTAATGCTAACAAAAGTTTCTGAATATTTTAAATGCATAAGTAACGATATACTTAATAAATTCATTTAGTAAACAAAATTTTTTTTTCTTTCTTCTTGAACATTAGCAACATTTAAAGATGTGATACAGTATAACTCATGACTTACATAATATTATTAAAAAAAGTTTTACATTTTCTTATAGTATACTCTATAGGTAATGGAACTATCTTTTTTAAAACTATATCTAATATTAAACAAAATTTAAAAATTACCAGGGAATATTTATTTTAGCAAAAATATGAACTCGCAGGAGCCGATATGCAAACAGTAAATTAATAAGAAAGGAAATGTTCCAAGACAAGCAACTTTTCATTACAATTTTTACTAAAAAAATATTAGTTTGTTTTATGTACTTATTCATTTACATGAATAAATGCAACAGTAATAAGACACTTATTTACATATTTTGTATTTACTTACCCCCCATTCATATAGTTTCCAAAGGCGAGAATAATTCCAAATACTTTTTGTATATCAGCATCACTCATCAAAAAACTAGACAAAGGAAAACAGAAGTAAACCGAATTTTAATAAATTCCATATATAAGTTAAATTTTTCCACTAAAATAAATAATTAATATGATAAATGGATATCACGAAACATTTAGGAATTTAAAATTCATTTAAATGTATAGTATCATGTACCAAGTATTATACGATGATGACATGATATATTTAATATCATGTACCAAGAAAATAAATATCAACTTAATTTCTTACTGTGTAATTCTGAACTATTAAAATGGAGTCTTCATGTAAATACCCAAACTCGAATTTATCTATTATGCTATTTGGTGATTACTAACTTATATACCTAAAAACTTTTTATGGTTTCAAAATGTTTATTTTGAGGTGTTGGATGTCGTTTTCTTCTACAATGCAAAGAATATAATTAAATGTACAATACAGTATTGAAATTAATCAAAGCATTCATTGTATGAAATGCTTAAATGAATTAATCACATGAAAACATGATCAACAGAGGGACAAAACATAAAACAATAGGAAGGCAAAAAGAGGGAGAAGTCATGCAGAGAAATAAAATTTTCTCCCAAAAATCATGTAGACATAAGAAACATTATCTATTTCTACTTCAATTAGAAATAGCTTATACTCTACATAAAAATCAAATTTTACTAAAATGCCAATCAATATCTTTATCAAAATGCATGCAAAATCTATATATCCGATTTCCACCAAACATTTTTACATTAAGATTTAGGTTCTTTTTCCATTTGCAATTCAAAATTTACATCATTTATGTACATAACATGTAAATCTGAATGATTTAACACAAGAATTTTAACATTTATTGGGAAAATTCTTTTTTGAAGAATTAGGAATCCAGATGGCAAATACAGGAATAAATATAACCTTTATTTTTTTTTTTTAAAATAACTATTTGAATTAAAATTTGATAACTGATAAGAAATCATTTTAAGGAAAGAAATGAGAGGAAAATTGAGATAAAGATCACATTGAAAAAAAAAAATGTAGATCTTAAAAACATATGAAATGTGCCAATGTAAAACTTTTAAAAATTGATGAACTTTAACATCCCAAAGATAGGACTTTTTTTCCTTAAAATGCTTTAATTAAATTTAAATAGCACATAAAAGCATTTCTTAAGTAATTCTTTTATTAATTATTATTGAAAAATACAGAAATTTGGTGAAATGTGAAAAGCGATTTTTATCCCTTAAAATAAATAATTTTTCACTCATTGAAAAGAAATTTGAATTAAGAATAAGGTTTTCAAAATATTAACCGCGATATATATGATATATAAATGAGAAAGCTTTATTTGAAGTATTTTTACTAAACTTTTAGTTCAAAGTTATCCTGCACATAAATTAAAAATATTTATTTGGTTTTTTATCTAGACAGCATGTACTAACAAAAAACAAATGTTGAATGATATATAAAATGATTTAAGATCAATAATGTATTGATTTAAATGTATATAAAAATAGAATCAAAGGGGAAAAAAAAAGAAATAATTTAATATAAAGATGAATAAAAATTTCTAAACCTACTGAAAAACAGAAATTTTTTACAATTTTAAAGATTTTATTAAATTCAGCAATTTTCAACATGGTTGAAAATATAATTATTAAGAGGAAATTATAAAAATTAATTCTGAAATAACTTTTAATTAAAATTTTAAAACAGTAATTAGAATATTCCCCAAGATAAAAAACTTACATCACATGTCATTTTGAGATTGTTTAGTCTGTTTTCTATAGATGAAATCGTTTCTGTGAAAGCAGCATGGAACATAATACATGACACACGATCTGTATTCTGGAATTTGTGCTAAATCATATAGAAATCTATAAGAATAAGTGTTATTAAGACATATTCAAGTAATTATACATCATAGTATGCAAAGTACATTATCCTAAATACTTATTTAGATATTGATTATTGAATTTATTAAATTTATTTTGGACAATGAATTAAAAATGGCATAAAAAAGAATCATATGACCAAATCTTATAATATTGGGACACCTAACATTTGCCCCTTGGTTCTTTATTCAAATCTTATAATCTCATGTTTAAATAACATAAAGTAAATGAAACCTCTAAGGATTGGTTGTTTGCTTTGAAAATTATAATTTAAATATGTTTTAGTAAACATATAAACTGATTTAACTTCATAAAAGAATACTTTTATTTATAAAAGCGATAATTTAAAAAATAATCTTAAATTGAAATTTAATTTTGAAGAAATATGATGCGTAATAAATAAAAAAAAATAAAAAAAAAAAGTAATTTTTGCATGAATTTAATTATTAAGGGAAATAAAATTAATTCTGAAATTACTTTTAATTAAAATTTCAAAATAATTTTTTTAAATGGTCAAAAGATGAAAAAAAAACAAGATTACCAAGCATTCAAAAATTCAAAAAAAAAAAAAAATTAATATTTAAAATAACTTTAAATAATGCATAAATGTTTCGAATAAATGTAAGTATTTTTTGAAATTTATGATTTATCATGGAAAGTTACTATATTTATAAGAACATAGTAACAGCACTGATACGTTTGCAAAAAAAAAAAAAAAAAATAAAAAAAAATAAAAAATTTATCCAATGGAGTCTCAGTTTGTAATCAAATGATTTTTAATCTTAATTTTCCTATGTTTCTGGAAAAAAAATCATTACTCAAATATGCTTTAATTACAGTCTGAGAAAAACTTTAAGGCCAGTAGACATTTTTGAGAAAATGGAAACATTTAAACTGAGGAATTAAAATACCATTTGATTGATAATTATTTTTAAAAAAAGTAGAAAAATTAATTTGCAAAATATTTTATTATTAGAAAATATTACAGAACACACAGATGAATATTTGAGCCTGAGTAAAACTTTAAGGCCAACATAGAAAATAACATATAAAAAAAAAATTCTTAGAAGGTTGTGTAGGAGCCATTACTTCGGATTACTTCAAATATTCTTGTTTTCATGGATGAAATGAGTTTTTGACAAAGGGGTGGGTTCGGTTTTATACCATTCATCTTCGATAGTAGATTTCAGCTCTTTGTTGATGTAAAATGTCTCCCATTTGCATAAACTCTTCTTGCTAAGTCAGCCCAAAGGTTCTCGGTGGGTTGAGGTCAGGTGATCTAGCTGGCCATTTCACAGTTTCAACATTGTTGACTTGGAACCAATTTTTTGTGCTGTTACTCGAATGGATCGGTGCATTGTCTTGCTGATATTTGAATTTTCTCCAGCAAGACATTCAGCATTTGGCAAAAGATGATTTGTTAGGACATTTTGGTATCCTTGTGAATTCATTCTACCTGAAACGAATGCAATTGAGCCCACATCATTGTAAGAAAAACAGCCTCTAATCATGACAGACCCTCCACCTAATTGGCGCTTGGAGAATATTTCTTTTTCATCTCTTATATCATGCCAGTAGAAATTCCATCCATCTGGTCCATCAAATTCATTTTTCGTCCAGAAAAAATAATTTCTATCCATTGGTTGTCCCAGGTCATGACTTTCTGGCCAAAGTTCAACGCTCTATTTTTGTGTCTCTGCAGTAACTGAGGCGTAGTCAATTTTGCTGTATAAGTGTACCTTCCAGGCCTTCTAGTTGTGTTAGAAATCGCTTTTGACAAACTTTAAACCTGTCGTCGGAATCAGTTTCCTGGTTGAGTACTTTCCAGTAGATGCAAGTTGGCAAACTCTTCTTTCATCACGTGAGGACAAAGCTTTAGGTCTTCCCCCCAGTATTCTTTTACCATAATTGTCTTTCAATTTTTTAAAAATTGTTGACTACAGTCTTTAATCTTCCTATCTTTATCGCAATACTCATTCCTGTTGAAGACAAAGCTTCGATCTGTCCTCTTTTTCACGATCAGTTAACTTCTTATCCTTCGCCCTCTTTACACAAAGATCACCAATACTTCGACGAAACGTATGCCAAATATGAAAATTGCAGCGTTGTCACAAGCTGGTAGTTGCAATGGTAATTACACGATTATATTATATTTATTTTTAAAAATGACTGGTGGCCTTAAAGTTTTTATTCATTCAGAAATACTAACTTTGTAAATAACCACATGTTTCTCATAATTATGTATTTACAAATTATGTTTATAGCATTTATTTCTTATCAATGAACTTTAATAATTAATATTATTTGAATCCCTTTTATTTCATTTTACATTTTCTCAAAAATTTTTTACTGGCCTTAAAGTTTTACTCAGGCTGTATATTTGCTTTTCATACTTAAACTTTAAAAAATTTTTAAAGACCATATCAAACTTTTAAAATTTGCACTACTTCAAAATTACTTATTTAAAATTTAAAAATTATAAGTAAGGAACAAAAGCATTAAAATTAACTTCATAAGAATAAAAGTTAACTTACAATTTCATAAATTGCTTGAAGGGGCATCTAAATCCAATGTTGAAGTATCAAAATTGTATACAGCTTAAAAGAAAGTTAAAAAATTATGAAAATTTAACATTTAAATGAATAAGATAAATAAAAATTGGTAACCACGGAAACAATTTACCATTTTTCAGCACTGTGAAATTTCTGATATTCTCAGACTAGATATAAGAATACCAACATTTTGCGATCGCTTTTTGATCAAGAAGTTTAGCAAACCTAAGAAGACAACATACATTTTTAATTCATTATCAATAGTATAAAGATGCAGTTTAAAACCAAAATAAATGACATCTAAATGCTTCAGTTATATTAAAAATTATAAATGCATTTTTGTTAAGTATATTGGGTGCAAGTGTTTAAATACACTTAAACAATATGAAAAAAAAATTTGTAGATAAGACATTTTTCTTGATATATAATTATAATTTAAAATATCATTTTTAATATACTTTTAAAAATATTCTCTTAATATTTTATTTTGACTAATTTTATGCTTATTTAAGCCATAAAATGGTAGAATATTAAATACAAAATTTAAAATAATAATAAATCAATATTTAATCTGTTAATCATAAATATTTTATCAGGGAAATATAAAATAAAGTTCAACAAATTTAATTGTATGAATTTCCTTTTATGCAAAAAATATTAAAATAAGAGCTGCTTTTATTTTTTATCTTCATAAGCATTAAGAAAAATTATACAAATAAATTCATAAAAATATGAATGAAAATATAAAAAAATATATATGAACAAAATACAAATATGTTCCAAAAAACTAATCAAATGTTTTATGTACATTTAATTATTTGTAAATTTCAACAAAAATGCTTTAAAGTTAAAAATGAATGTAGAGTCAATAAAAATGAAAAATTTTATTCATAACTGCATTAACCTAATTACTAAATGTTATTTTGAGTAGTCTACCTTGGTATGGTTTATTAGCAATTTTTTTTTAATATTTCAAGAAATGTACAAAAAATTTAATAATTTCTTTTAACCTTTTTTTTTGCTTTATCTTTCTTCCTTTTATTTTAGATGTAGTTTTTCCTTTCTCGAGTTTGCCTGAAAATAATTCAGTAAATTCATCAAGATCACTTGGAACAGCTTCTTCAAGCTTTTTGCCATAAGCAATTTTTGTTCTATAAAAAAATGAAAAATAATTAAAAATTGTTACAAAAGTGTTGCAAATGTAAAAAAATAAATATAAAATAAAGCAAATATAATTCAATAATGATAAAGAAAAACCAGATCTAAGATATAATGAAATGTAATATAATTAGTAGTTGAATAAAATATCATTGAAAACATTAAAAAAAAAAAAAAAAAATTCCTAGTAATTAATATTATAACCAAATAAACAAATTGTTTTATTTTTTTTTTTTTGTAAAGCATATAAAAAAAATTTTTGCATAGCAGGTGGTTCAGTAGAATGTGGCTCAGTTATAAAGCATTTAGTATATGTAAACAATCTTAAATATATCAGGATAAATTCATTTGTTAAATTTCTTTAAAAATAAGAAAATAAGTTGTATATTTACTCTGGAACAAATGAACAGTTGGTGGATCCTGAACTTGAATCCTGGTCCAGTACAGAGGTTTCATTGGAACTTTGGGACTAACAGGTGGTTTACGAGCTGAAATAAATTTATTTTATTAAATTATGATTTAATGTTAATAAAAAATTATTTGGAATCTAACATTATTATCATACTTGAAAGCATTGAAAATTATAAGTTTATTTAATATAAATTGGTTAATTTTGGTAAATTGGTTAATTATAATAAATAAATTGCTACATCTAAACAACATTATAAAATATTAAAAATGGTTTTCATGTAAGAAGCATATCACAGATTGAGAAACTAAAAATTTTATTTAAAAAGCTTAACTTTAATTTACAATTATAACAAGATGCAGGAATAACAGAACTATTCATTATTGGATGGCCATTCTCTATGTTTAAATTTCTATACCTAATTTAAGAAACATTTTTTTTGAAATTCAAATTTTAATATACTTATTCTATATTTCAATATCAATTTTTTACACAAAATATAAAGTAGCTAAACTTTTCATTAAATTAATAAGAGAAAACGAATATTTATTTTAGATATAAATTTTAAAATAAAAAGCATAGTTATTTTTCTACATCAAACTTTAAGCGAATAAAACAAAAACTTGCTCATTTTAAATCAGTTTATGGGTTCAACTTTATATATCATGGCTACATGATTATTACTGATTAACTATTAGTGTCAATATATATGAAACAACTTAGCTGGTACATAGTACAACTGTGATCTAGCTGTATTCTGCAATTTATAAAAATTGTTATAGTTTCCAAGTACTGATGAGGGATAAGTGATGTTTTTCAGAATACAGCAATGGATATGAAGTATGAAACATTTCTATGGGAGTATCACATTTACAACTAATATTTTTGTAATTTAACAACTAATACTTTTGTTCTTAATTAATGAATGATTATTCTGCATACATTTATAAATGATAGTAAAATGAAAAAATATAAATTTAATAAAAATTTTATAAATAAAAAAGCTAATAGAAAAGAAAGTTAACATAGGATAACAAATTTTCTTGCAAGTAATTTGCATTTATTTAATATTTTTTCCTTTTTATATTCCAATAATTAAATATACATTGCACCACTAACTATTAAAATATCACTAAATTAACACACAAACAACAAGTATTTCTATAATTTGTATCTCATGTATTTATGATGATAATGAAAGTACCCTAAGTTTGATCTGTTTTTCCCAACATAATTAAATTTGGAAAATACTTAAAATTAAAGACTCCATGCCTTCCCTGCTTAGGGAGAATTTTCTTATGTTCCCTCAAGAATAATTGAGTTTCTTATGCTTTAGTGGAATAATCTTAGCAATTATTATCTCCTGAATATCTACATATTGTAACTCTTATCTGTGTCATTTCATGCTTCACTCATAAGAAATACAGTTATATAAAAACCTGTGTAAAGACATTCTTTTACGCCTTGCTGTAAAATTTTTATACACATTAAAAATTAACGGCAATTCAGTAATTTGGCAATATAAATCAGGATTGAATTTGATTACCCATGGTGGGGAGGTTATAATTAAAGTGACTCTATCTTCAGACCCTTTCTAGAACTCGTTCTACCAAACGGATTTTGATAAAAACTTGGTATGTGATATATGGACCATGAGAAAAATTTCTGCAAAATAATAATAATAATTAGTTCAAAATTTGACCACCAGGGGGAATTGTGCTTAGTCTCAAAGAAGGACAAAATTTGTCATCAATTACGTGGTGAAAGGTATTATAGGGTGTTCAATGGTAGATTAAAGAAATTCTCCAGGTTTCGGGTCAACGGTGTGTACTGATGGATTTCAACTCAGGTAAAGTCCTAATTTTCATGGGAAAAGGTCAATCTTTTAGGGAATTCCCACAACCAGAAATCACGGCGACTCAAAATCGTGTGAACAAGGAGGCCGGGCATTTGGAAAGCTCTTTGGATGTTATACGATTCGCCAAAGTTAGTACGAAGCAGTTTTTGACTGGCGCCCAATGTAAGGAGCTGCCCCACCTTTTACATGTAGGCAGTGGTCTGAACACATTGCCATTCCTATAAACCAGGAACGACCTGTTCTGGAAGGAGTTCATTTACCGTGCACTTCGTGACAGAGCCCTTTTTTAGGGCCTTGAGGAATGAGAGTTAAAAAAAAAAAAAAAAAAGTCCGAGGATAAAAAATCAGCAGTAAATCTACACCATACAGTCACATAATCAAAATGCAGTGGTTGTTGGTGCAGGACATTAGGAAATGAAGCATCCCATATGCGGCAATTTTGATTATTCACAGTCCTGTCTAAAGAAAAGTGCGCCTCATCTGACCATAGAATTTGCCAAGACCATGCGTCATCAACTTCCATTCTCGCCAAAAATTGACATAGCGAGTTTGGTGGCGTGTTCATAGCGTGTTTGGTGGTCTTGAGGTTGCAGCATTTGTACCACGTGATCTTATACCGATACCATTTTAAATGAATCGCATAAATTTTCGTACCGTTTTGACCACGAAATCGCCAACTCACGATGCCGATTGAACACTTTCTGAAGAATAGCTGGAAGTGGAGGCTCTTCAACCACAGCAGTAGCGACTTCTTCGATAGTTTCATTCGAAACTCGTTTCCATCCTCTTCCTCCTGGCAGCACACCTCAAGTATCAAGTCTCTTTTGAATTTCATAACCATGTCCTTCAAACCATTCTTCGACATGGGCTCTTTTCGCAACCTTTAAACGGCGATATTCCCCGCAGTGCAGCTAAGCTACGCTGTCGTTCTGATAAAACTGTTACCAATAAAGCTCGATCTTTCTTCTAATAAAAGGGGCATGATTAATGACAAAGCGCACGCAGAAGGATTTTCTAACTTGACTGCAAATCTTCATAGATTTGATTAATTTGCATAAGGAATTTTGAAAATTGCCCCCCGGTGGGTCAAAAATTTGACTTTTTTTTCTTTTATTGCAGAAATCTTTTCCGTGGTCCTCATTCCTATCATATATACTAAGTTTCATCAAAATTCGTTAGGCAGAACGGGCTAGATGGGTCTGAATGGGTCACTTTATGTTTTATGGTATAAATGTTATTAAACGAACTAAGCATTTAACTAACGAAGTAAATTCAATTAAATTACCCGTTTTATATGTTCTATTTTCATCCACCTGGTGGTGGAGGCGGCAGTGGTGAAGGTGATATTGGCACACTCCAGATAGTGTAGTAGTTGAAAGACCACTTGCTGGAAATCCAGGTGGTGGAGGTAAGGTGGGAGGAAAACCAACCAAGAGGAGTGCAGGCGAGGTTCCACCCTTCCACATGGTGGAGGGCAGGTGGGAGGGCAGACTCACCCACAAGGTGGAGGGAGGAGGTGGTGGTGGGGAGGTATTCCACTTCCGCCAAGGTGGGAGGAGGAGGTGCGTGGCGGGGAGGTGACTCGACACCACAAGGGGGGAGGAGAGGTGGTGGCGGGGAGCTATTCCACTTCCACAAAGAGAGGGTGGAGGAGGTGGCGGTGGGGAGGAATTCCACTTCCACAAGGAGGGAGAGGTGGCGGCGGTGGAGTGAGGTATTCCACCTCCACAGGTGGTGGAGGAGGTGGTGGAGGGGGAGGTATTATACTTCCCACAAGGAGGTGGAGGTGGCGGCGGAGGAGGAAAGTGATGAAATAGGAATGTCTGATGTAAGTTGCTGTAAAAAAACAAAACATTATATAAAAGAAAAAGATGATATGAAATGACATACAGTATTCTAAAAGCAAAATCGTGTGGATAAATAAAAACAAATTTTTTTTTATATTTTGGCCTTAGAATAAGAATTTACTGAATTGTTTTTTTAATTCAGTTCTTAGAAAATAAAACATGTAACAAGTTAAAAATAATTTAAAATATCTATTACAATCTTATTTTGTTTTTAAATTGTTTAATAAACTTTGCTTATAAAACGTTCGAAACAGAATGCAAATATTAAAATCTATAAAAAATTAAGAATTTTTTTTTTTTTTAAATTAAGGGAATTATTTTATCAGTGGGGGCTTGAGCTGAAATGGGCTCCAGTTAGCCGCGAATTTATCACGATTCGCGCCAATTATCTTGTAGTGTAGACTGTGATATTTATAATTTTATACATGACAGCGAGTTATCAAGCAATATTTCAATTTTTTCCTGTTATTATCATTTTAACATTGGGATTTATGATAACTAAATTTTTTTAAAAAACATTTACTGTAATATACAATCAATGATTAGATAATAATGGATTTAAATAATAAATTAAAGCAAGTTGTTGCAAGTACATCTCTAAAACATTTAACTGAAACATTCTTCAAACTCCAAACACAAAATGAATATTTAAATTCTTCATTTCAGTCATCAACATGGACACAGAACAATCTATGAATCTTTTATTTGCTAAAACTGTTATCATGTTTCAGATAAGAAAGATTGAGCCTTTCTGCACCCTATGAGCTAAACGATCAACAATGTGTGAATCTTTATTTGACATGAACTCAACTTTCCAGATAAGAAAATTTGGTTCTTACCTGTTCTGGAGCAACCCGTTCAAAGTAATATATATTACAAGGATTTCAAAAAAAATTCCGTCAAAGAAATATTTTGCGTTGGTAACCTGACGTGGAACGGAGTAAGGTTGCAATAAAAATCAAGAAGGATAAAGATCACGTAAATATAATCTGCCCTTCCTATACGCATCCATGGAAAGACGAATTTTCCTAATTTAAAGAATAAATATGGTTTTCATCTAAACAAACATTGCATTTTATATTGTAAACTGCATAAAAATATTAAAATCAATGCCTTTTTTCAGATTTTTTATTAAGATTAAAGAACATTCTAAAAAAATGTGTTAATACATACACTATCTCTGTAACATAGAGCATGAAAACAAATTTTTGCATGGTTATTATTCCATGCATGATAAACCATTCGAGAAGAAGTCTAGCACAGTATGTTTATCTTATAAAAAGAATCGAAACCGTCAAAATGCATATATTTACCCTGAGCAGTAGTGAACACTAATGAATGTTGAAGACATCAGGGTGATGTTGTACTTGATACTGCCACTTGTTGTGGACTCTGTGACTTATCTTGAGCTTGCTGCACGGATTCTCCTGCTTTTGACTGGTTTTCATCTTCCAGCACTTTGCTTATAATGGTGATACGGTTTTTGAACAAGGGGTTTCAATGATTTCTGATTCAAACCGGACAGCAGTTCTTTAATAGAGATGAAGCAGTGTCCTGACAGAGGAAACTTCAGTCTGAACTGGACACAGATGTCGGAATAGGAATGATTCCAGCTGCAGTACCAGGATTTTGGGTACCAGAGATTCTCGGATATTTGGAATGGTTAGACAGAGGAATGTGATTTAAGATCACAGGATGGTGATAGAGGACTTGGTATCCCAGGTCTCATTTCGAGGAGTTCTTCAATGGCGGCTATGGCTTGCATTTTTCAACCTCCCGTTGCAAGCGACTTAATTTTTTCTCGTATTCGTTCATTTTGGAAGCCTGTTCACCTCGAAGATTGAAAAGAGCGATTTCGCGTTCTTTCTGCAAAAAAATAACGATATATTTTAAAATCAAATTTCCTTTTAATTATTTTGAAATGTAATATGGAAGTGGTAAGATTCTTGCCTGTATTCTGTCAACAGTCTCCCTGTGTTCTTTTTTCAAAACTTAACAACATGTTTTTTGCACTTCTGAAAAACAAAATGTGCATGAACATACAATAATCAAATAAATTGAATGTAATAACACAATTAATAACTAAAAAAAAATCCTTCTACACCACTTCAAAGTTTTCTTTAATATTCAAAATTATAATAAAAATATATATTTAAATAATAGTGCACATTAGCATTCATAAAAAAACTGATAATAGACAATAAAAAATACCTATAAACGATTTAATTAAGTATACAAATATTCAATGGAAGGAAACATTTTGTGGATACAACATTATACGGGGAGTTAAAAAAAATATTCTAAATTTATTTAACTTTTTAATAATTTATAATAGTACCTTTACAAATGCAAAAACATTTTACTTTAGAGAATGTAAATGAACCAAAAAACAGAATCTTACACTAATAAAACGAAAAAAAACAAAAACATGGAATGGGAATCTCCCTTAATAGAAGTAATGAAATTCAAAAAATAAAATTCAACGTTAAATGTTGAAGAGTGCATTTCAATTTGATATGAATCTTATAAAGGAGTAATAAAGATTTATTTTTTAAATTTTTTTTCCTAGATTAATTTAATATCATTTGCATAAACTCCGCCCACGGTGCGAAACTGAAAATTATACCGAGAATGCAACCCTGTGAAAATTTGTCTATAAAACAGGAAGAGGGAAGGATTAAATAAATAAATACTGGAATTTCGCTTTAAAAAATGATAACTCGTGACACCGTGATAACCAACCTCCATAGCGGCCAGATGGCTCATTGGCTAGAGCTCTGGCCTTTGGTGCTCTAATCCTGGAGGGGGCATGGATGTTTATTAGTGGTTCGGAATCCACGTTAAGCTGAAGATCCTGATCTAATTAGCTCAAAGTGTGCCCAAAATGATGGTAGAGCGACAAACCAAACCATGATAAAGAGTGCCATTAGTGCACAGAATGACCCAAGTTCATATCCGCGGGTGGGATCCAATACAGTCAATGCTTTCAGAAAAGAAGAGACACGGTGGTGATTGTAACAATTTGCATAAAACATCTGTCTTTCTCTAGTGGAAATTAACTGGGTTTCTTCCTCTATCACAGCGGCCCTGATATCCAATTGGCTAGCACTCTGACCTTTGGTATCACAGGCTTCAGGTTCGAATCCTGGCAGTGGCATGGATGTTTGTGAGTGATTCGTAATCCACGCTAAACAGTAGGTCCCTTTCTGTTTAGCCCTCGTGTGTACAAGATGAACGAGAGCGACAAACCAAACCAATCCCTTAACACATGTGAATGAAGGGCGCTTATCCCTAAAGTACTCCTCCTTTCACTTGCTTTTATGAAATACTCTGAATGAACAATTGACTTTATTCTTCAAGTTCAAGAACAAAATGAAATAAAAATTATAGAAAAAGAAAAAAGTTTGAACGCACTGGAATTAGGCAATTTGATCGTACAAGAAGAAAGCTTGGTCTCCGAATAGTATGGATATACTGCAAACGCACAAATAGTTTTGGTAGAGTAAATTGAAAGTCCTTCTTAGAGTGTATTTTCTTGGCTCGTGTTGTTAATGACATACAAAACCAGAATACGAAACACCCTCTAATGTATCAAAGAAAACAGATAAAGCACAACCACTATTTATCCAAATAATCATCTAAATTCTATTGAGTTTCATTTTCTGCTTGAATTTCATTAGTATAGAATAGTGAAAAAAATTAAATGAATAATATATTTCTTTCAGTAATGATAAATATATCCTACCGTAAAAGCATGTACCGTTTTCAGAAAACGTTTGATCAGTTTTGTTTTCATCAACTCAACACCTAGTGTACAAAAAAAAAACATACATTATTTGAATAATTAGTAATGAAAATAGTTATTTAAATTCTTATCAATTTTCATTTTTGGCTCGATTTCTTTAGTATAGAATAGGTGAAAACTTGAATTAATTAAAAACTTACTTTTTTGTTTTTAATATATAAAATGCTATCCAATGAAGCTGCAAATGTTTGACCAGTTTCATTTTCACTAACCCTGAAACATCCTTAATAAAATTAAAAACAGATAAGTATTTTCAATCAATTATTCAGCAACGCATTTAAATTCTTATTGGATTTTCATTTTTGGCTCGATTCTTAGTATAGAATAGGTGAAATATTAATGAACAAAACTCTGTTTTGTTTTAGTTGTATAAAACACAGTCCTACCGGTTTTCTTGAAAAAGTTAGTCCTGTAGTTTTTGTTTTTTCACTAACCCTAGAATATTCAATCGCACCTTCAAAAACAGATGGAAGCTATTTGAACAATTATAATTGAAAATTAGTTATTAAATTCCTATTAATTTTCATTTTTGGCTCGATTTCGTTAATATAGAATAGATTAAAAAGTAATAAATGACAATTTATTTTGTTTTTTAGCATATAAACATATCCAACCATAAAAAGCATATAAAACATATCCTACCGTTTTCGGAAAATGTTTGACCAGTTTTGTTTTTCGGTGACTTCCGACAGTGCCGATGTTGGC
Organism: Caerostris extrusa; assembly: GCA_021605095.1. NCBI lineage: Eukaryota > Metazoa > Arthropoda > Arachnida > Araneae > Araneidae > Caerostris > Caerostris extrusa. The sequence goes on along the minus strand of BPLR01019217.1, from coordinate 41,839 downwards.
CACACGGATGGGGAGAGTTTTCCAGGAGGAGGGGGCACTTGAGGTCCGAGATTCAGAATGTGTCCAGTAATACATAAGGTCGGGCTGCATTAAAAAACAACAACAAGAATATACTAAATATAAAATCTAAGGTCTTATGTTGAGAAAGAATATGATAACAAAATAACACAAAATAATGGGCATATATAAAATACAAACCTCTAAATAGGAGTTTTAGATTTATCATAAATAAGATTTTACTTTTTTTTAATTTTTTCAAACTCTTTGTTGAAGCAAATTGGGGAAGAACTCATAGATTCACAAGAAAACTTGATCCATGAATTAATATTATTATGTATATATGTCAATAAATCACAAGAAAATGAGCAATCGGATCAACACAAGATAGATTTCCTAACTCAAGATTTACATGCAGCTGTTTAGTTAAATCTACCAATGATATACGTTTTTTTTTAGTTGTATAAATGCAAAGCATAAACAAACAAAACATAATATCTAGTTATTTTTTCAAAAAATAAATATAGAATAAAAAAAATCAGGATTTGATATAAAACATCCCATAATATATGTTCGGATATCTTGGAAAGCACCAAAAAGTCATACATGTTTCTAACTAAGCATCTTAACAGATAAAAATACAAACACATAAATACGAAGCTTAAGTATATGTGAAAAATTAAAATAAAAAATACACATAATTTTGTACTATTTATCATAAATCTTAAATAACATTACCAAAAATAGGATAGATAAACAAAATATTTTAGTTTTTTTACTATTTATATAAATTGATAAAGCTCGCAGGGCCTGGTGGCCGAGTGACTGGCGCTCGGTGCCACAGGTTTGGGATGCGAATCCCGGCTGTGCCATGGATTTTGTAGTGGTTCGGATTCTACTTTTAGCCGTAGGTCCAGGTCTAATATGACAGTAGAGCGTTGGGCTAACAACCCTACCTCGTAAAAAGAAAACATCTTCTGTCTCGAAATCTGCCAGTAGGCAGACGGCCTTGGACCACCATGGGGCTGTTGCTTGGTTTGGTTTGTCGCTCTACGGCCATCTTGTGCGTTCAAGGGCTAAACAGGCCGGAGCGTACATTTTGAAATATATTCCGAACCACTAACAAACATATATGCCTCCGCCAGGATTCGAACCTCAAAGTCTGTGGTATCAATGGGGCTGTTGCGCCAGTGATGATTAAAGTTCTTATAAGAATATGATATTAATGAATGAAAAAAACTCATCAAAATTGAGATGCATACTGTAAAATAAATAACAATATACAATAAAAATAATAACATTCTACAACCGTTGATACGGGTTGTAGTTTCGTAAATGCAAGTAACTATTGTAATTTATACAAAGTGGACGTCGTTTAATAGGACCTTGCTGTGGAACAAAAACTATCCAGTTTGGTGTGTATATAGATTTAGGTACCAGAGATTCAGTATTTGGCTATTAGACGATGAAAATAAGACGATGAGAGAAATGATAATATTATGAGGATGAAATAATTAGATAAGAGAATGATTTAAGATCACAATACCCAGATCTCTCTTGACATTTCACTTCGAGTTCTTCAATGGAGGTTTTTCTAAATAATAGCATACAATAAAATAATAGCATTCTACAACAGTTGACAAGTACAGTTTTGCAGTTTTCGTAAAATGCAAGTAACTATTCTAACAGCCGTAAAAATGACGTTTGATTCTAGTGAGGAATGAATATTTTCACTTTGCAACCACGAGGTTTTTGTTACAAGTTTCATGACAATTGCAAAAATAAATGGCAACATTTGAAAATATAGAAATTACTAAACGTCCTAGAAAAAAAAATGGAATCTGTTTAATGTAATGTCAAATAATTCTCAAGCGAAATAAATATTTAATGTATATAGCTTATAAAAAAATTCTGTCAAACTTAATGAAATAATATTTAAAAAATGGTGCGTTGCACTGATTTTTAAATTATTCTTCACAAGTCATGCTTTCCTGTATATAATCAATATATTAGATTTAAAATGTCAATTGAAATGTACAGTCAACAAGTTACAAAAATTAATATACCCGCAAAAACTGACCTTTTATGTAATTATAAAAACTGAAAAAGCTGCAATATTTTTAAATTGAAATACAAATTGTGTTTCACCCTATATTTTTGTACAAAAAGAAAACGTTTCAAAACAGGTAAACGAAAAATATATTTATTTATAAAAACTCATATAACAAAGTATTAAGTGCTGTTATTTAATTGCATAATGTCATTATCGCCTGACTTTCCTTATGCATTAAAATGAGCCCAATATCTAATATTAAATTAACTCAATTGTATTATAAATTGCCTATATAAATATCTATAATTTGGCGTTGCGATTCAATAACAGCTTGTAATTTAATCAAGGTTTGATCCATTGCTCTACATGTTTTTGTGCACACTTTGGGCTAATTAGACCGGGACCACAGTTTAATGGATACCGAACCACTGACAAACATCCATGCCACGGCTGGGATTCGAAACCTGGCCCGTGGTACGAAAGGCCAGTGCGCTAGTGAATTGGCAACCGGCCGCTGTAATGCCCTAAAGCATGAATGGTTGATTTTGTCGCCCTTGACAGTCATTTTGTGCACACTTTGCAGGGTAATTGTGACCAGGACCTACAGTTTAAAGTGGATTTCGAACCGCTAACAAACACTTTGCCATCGCCATAATTCGAACCTGAATTCTGTAGTAGTACAGACCAGGCGCTAGCCAATTGGCCCTAAGCATGGATGCAATTAGATTTTGTATGGTATCTGGTGTAATTTCTGACCTCGCTTGCAATAATGTATTTTTTTTAAGTTCTTTGTCGGATATTGCATTTTCTAAACTACCACTTTCATACCATATGTCTGGCAATGTGGGATTCAAATTTTTTACGTGTCAAAAGGGTGGAGTTGTGTAAGTACTTTAAAAAGAAGTCAGAATCAGAATTTTCGGAAGAATGTTAAAATCAGTCTTGTGTTTTCAGTTAAGAATGTTTCAGAATTTTTGGATCGTTGTGATGCTGAAATATCCACTAGGTTCCTAACGTAAGCAGAACTTGTGATGACCACTGGGCTAGGGCTCCTGGCCTTTGGTACCCAAACTTCAGGATCGAATCCCTGGCGGTGGTATGGATGTTTGTGATGGTTCAAGAAATCCACTTTAAACTGTAGGTCCTTGTCTAATTTGTTCAAAGTGTGCACAAAATAACTGTAAAGCGACCAACCAAACCAAACGTTGTAAGCTATCAACTGTGAGGTGAATACCGAGTGAAGGTTAGTTTCCCAATAAGCTTAGCCAGTATAGACACATACCATGGCACCCTTAATTTTTTAATTTTTTTTTTAATTGAAAAGTAATTAATCTTTTAAATATTTCCCCTTTGTTCATGTTTTCTTGTAAATTAGCAGATAAATTAGTTTTGAAACCTGAAAAACTATGCAACCCACCCAAACAAGAAATCTGATCCAACTCCACCTAGTAAGAAAAGGACAATAATATTTTTGGAATGCAAATTTACATTATCAAGGATTTTGCTAACACACAAAAGAAAAGTCATAAAAGATAGCCCTATGTGGGGTCGGTTCAAATAGACCCACTGTAATGAATGCATGTCGTAAAAGGCGATTAAAATGAGCACCCATTGCCCGGGGGAAGTTATAACCGGGTAGGGTAAGTCAGTCATTCTCCTTTTGGGTACTATATCTTTGTGCTCCTGCGGGAATTAAAAGGACAATAAGAAGGTGCTCTTTTTACCTTTATCATGACTCAGTAACAGGTTCATGGACTTGGTCCCAGATGTTATTGTCTGAGTCAATTTGGGATAAAAACAATAACGTAAAAATAAAAAAGAATTGTGAGGCGTGAAAAATGTAAACATTGAATTAGCAAGCATTTGTGAACTCACAATCCACAGTAAGAACAATCATAAAAGATAAGTCCCTCGTGGGTCGGATTTGCAATAGCCCACTGCACTAATTGAATGCATGTTTGTAAAAAGCAGGCTTAAATAGAGTACCCATTGTTTGTGCGGGAGGGGGGGATATAACAGGTAAGGTAAAATTAGAAAATTCTACTGCTTTAGGAGCACCCTGTCTTAATTTTATAGGTCAGACAAAAGCTGCATTTTTACCGTTTATAATGACTCATTAACGGGTTCATGGACTTGGTCTGGAAGTGTTGCTGTCGACCAAATGGGATAGAAACAACAACAGCGCATAAACGATAAAATTATTGAGGCGTGAAAATGTAAATATCTGTATTATTACTGGCATGAAAACAATGTTAAAATTATGGCGTGGCATGCAAATAAAAGCGAAAAATTGCTCCAGTCGATCAAGAATACCGTATCAAGCTAAGCTGATTTTTGAGAGGTTGAAAAAAAGTAGCTAGAGATGGTTGAAGATAAGCGATATATTAGCGTAACGGTTGGCTCAAGCCGATTTAAAAACCGCTGTAATTGACACAGCATCGCATGTAATAGAAGGGTGGAAAGTGCAGATAAAAAAAACTTTGCATCTTCTTTTCTATGAGACACTTAAACGTATGATAGAAGAAGGTGACTATAACAGTGAAACAGTATTTAACATGTATGAGACTTGCTTGTTCTGGACAATCCACGCAAATGAACTTTTTTATTACTTGTATTTTTATTGAAGGAAAAAGGAAACTTTTCAGGCTTTAAGGTTTCACAATGACAGACTGACAGTAATAATGGCAGAGAAATACGGTTGGTGACTGCAAGTCAAAACCTGTCTTAATTTATCGCTCGAAAATCTAAGTTTGGTTTAGTTGTCATTCTACTGTCATTTTGGGAAACACTTTGGGCTAATTAGACAGGGGGACCACAGTTAAAGAATTTCGAATTGCTAACAGACATCCATGCCACTGCCAGGATTCGAGCCTGGTTCAGTTTGTGGTACCAAAGGCCAGAACACTTAGCCAGAGGTGGCCATCAAGGTGCCCGAAAACCTCAGAGCCTTAAAAATAGATCTAAAATTAGCGTATGAGTGATTTTGAGTCAAACAAAAACTTGGTCGATAGCTTCCATTTTTCATTGACTGGTTTGCTCATACTTCCGAAATCACGCAATGTGCAAGTCTAAACATATTCTATTTGAAGGCCGTATTATTGTTGTCAGCCATTTATCATTCTCCTGCCACTCTTAGTGATTTCGATCTACATGTGAAAATTATTGTTTTTGCATACAAACCAGCCAACTCCAAATACAACCAGCTTATTTGAACTGATGGACCAGATAACTATGAAAGACTTTTGTAAAAAATTTATTCTTTTAGATGTCGTAAGAATCATCGAAAAAGCTTTGAATGAAATATCTAAATGAACATTGAATGGTGTCTGGAAGAAACTGAATATTTTTCTTTCTTGCTTTTAAAAAGTTGACAGAAACTAAGTCAGAAACTGATTGTGTTACTCATACGATAAAAGAAGTTTTTAATATTGTCAGGGCACTTATATTTGGAATCCACTATCCTTTTGGATCCCATAAATATTAATCGATATATGCAATTGTTTGAATTCCCCAAATTTCATTGTTTCAATTTTTTCGATCCATTCAGACTTATTATTTAATTGAAAAATTTAATAATTGTGAAAAAACATGCCTTGGGGATTACAGAGAATTTAAGCACAGTTATACTTTTTATTTAAACACAGTATTATCAAAACTGCAATATCTGAAGATATTTCAGAAGGAAAAACAGTGATATCGTAGATTTTTATTATTAAAAAACAGAGATAAATTCAAACCATTAAGAAAATTAAGATTAAGAAAAAGTTTTTAAAGATATCGTACTTTACGAAAACACAAATTATTATAGTTAAACTTAAAATCAAATGAACATGACATAGATATGAAACCTTCCTGATACATTTTTTGAGAACATTCGTTCTAAATTGTTGGGTATCATAAAAAAAAATCGAATATCTTTAAGGTCGTAATAGGGACTTTATAATAAAATCAAGGAGCATCTTTGCATTAAACAGACATGACATTGATTAAACGAACTGCAGGTTATAACAATTACAACAGCAATTTAAATTTTTTAAATCTAAAGGAAAAAGAAAAAATAGTCACTCACACGAAACAAGTTGGCAAGAGGAGCATTTTCATCTTCAATCTGTCTCATAACACCAGCAGCTAGAGGTTGGTGCAGAATTGGGCAGCAAGGATTTTCAGATCTCTTGTTTGGAGAGCAGTGAATCTCAAATAGTGGTCGTCAGGAAAGGCAGAGCACAACCAGTGGATAAGCATTTGTCCTGTGAGAACAGAAAGTAGCATGAAGAATATTTTCGAAATACAATCGATTCTTACTTATTTTAATGAGATTTTTTAAAGTTATTAGTGTATATTTAATACAAAATTAGGCATTATCTGTTTCGTACAGATAAGTAGCAACGTACAAGAAGTAAAATTTCGAATGGGATGGGGGAAGTTGATGGCCGAATGCTAGCGCTATGGCATAGTGCCATGGATGTTTGTAGTGGTTCGAATCCACTTTTAAACCGTAGGCCGTCCCGGGCTAATAAAATCGTAGAGTGTTGTGGTTATAATGTTATTCGCGTCCGTAGCATATCTTCAAACTACACACGCCCTGGGTAGTGCAAATGAGTAACGTCGGTGCAGTCCTTGCTTATAGCATAAAGATTAACTGGCTGCATTAGGAAAAAAATAATTCGAATTCGAAAACTGACACAGGTTTACAAATAATTCGAGCATTGGTAAATTTAAAGAAAAATTTTCTTGTTAATAACACAAATTCTAAGAAAGATTTGCAACATTTAAATTGAGATAAATTACTATATCGACATATAAAAAAATTCTGAAATCATAATGATTTTTTATTTTATGATAATCTCAGACTGTAAATATTGCTTTTTAAAACAAAAAGTTTGATTTGTCGCTCTACGGCCATTTTATGCACACATTAGACTAACTAGACCGGGACCTACAATTTAAAATGGATTCCGAACCACCAACAAACATCCATGTTATACGAACCTGAAGTCTGTGGTACCAAAGGCCAGAGCGCTAGTCAATTGACTATCAGGCCGCTTGTAAAGGTATGAAATTATTGCTAATTGCACTATCATATCGAAATAAAATAAAATAAAATATGAAAAATTGCCCCTATCATAAATTTGATGCACCAGCTCTATATAAAGTTATGAAAATGATTCAAAGTATCAGCTATCAAACCTCAATAATTGTGATTTAAAAAGGTTTAATCTATATTTTTTGAATTTTTTTTTATATTAACCTTTTTTAGAAAGTTATGGTTAGCATTTTAAATTTTCAATGTAATTTAGAATCTTTTTTTTGAGTGATTTTTGATAAGCAGTTTCTGAAACGGAACTATCTCATACAAAAGATAAAAGATTTAATTATGCACCATCTGAATCATTTCAGATTACCCAACTAACTCAAAATCTGAATATTTGACGTAAGCTTTTGAAACTATGAATAATTAAATATATGTTTTATGATTGATTTTTTAAAAATAAATTTCTTTTTAAATTAAACTTTACGTATAAAAATTCTGTGATTATGAAAACTGTGTGAACAATCAGCAAAATAACCATTTTTAATTCCTATCAATATGAAACAGATAAATCTTAATAAAAAAAAATCAAGTCGTTTTGTTTATCACTATAAAAAAAAAGTCGTCCCTGAAAAGGTTAATACAAAATTTTAACATCATGGAATAATGTTTTAAATTAAATTATTTAAGACAAACACATCCTGGACTCGTGGCCCAGTGGCAATGAGAGCAGCTACCGTGTAGAAGGAACGAGGTTCGAATCCATTGATGGCATTGTTGTAGGTTTGAATTGCTTTGTCGTTCTACTAAGATCATTTTGTGCACACTTTGGGCTAATTAGACCGACGTACAGCTAACTGGTTCCGAACCACAAAACATCCATGCCACCCCATGATTCTGACCTAAAGCTTGTGGTACCAAAGGCCAGAGCCCTTCAGGCAATTTGGCCATCAAGCCGCGCATTGTTGTAGGAGACTCGACCGATTGTGACAAAATGTGTAAAGAGTTTTCGTATCGATAGGTTAGGGCGTTATGGTGAGCAAGTTGATATGTTACAAGAATGGATAAAATGATGCTCATTGATCCTCCTCAGTATTATATAAGGCGATATACAGTCTGAGTAAAAACTTTAAGGCCAGTAGACATTTTTGAGAAAAATGGAAACATTTAAAATGAGGAATTAAAATACCATTTGGATTGATAATTATTGAGCTTAAAACAAAAGTAAAAAGTAGAAAAATTAATTTGCAAATATTTTATTATTAGAAAATATTACAGAACACACAGATGAATATTTGAGCCTGAGTAAAAACTTTAAGGCCAACATAAGAAAATAACATATAAGAAAAAAATTACAAATTTTTAGAAGGTTGTGTAGGTTTTACTTCGAATTACTTCAAATATTCTTGTTTTCATGGATGAAACGAGTTTTTGACAAAGGGTGGGCCGGTTTTTATACAATTCATCTTCGATAGTAGATTTCAGCTCTGTTGTTGATGTGAAATGTCTCCCATTTGCATAAAATCTTCTTGCTAAATTGGCCCAAAGGTTTTCGATTGGTTGAGGTCAGGTGATCTAGCTGGCCCTTTCACAATCAACATTGTTGACTTGGAACCAATTTTTTGTGCGGTTACTCGAATAGATCGGTGCATTGCCTTGATATTTCCAATTTTCTCCAGCAAGACATTCAGCATTTGGCAAAAGATGATTTGTTAGGACATTTTTGGTATCCTTTGTGAATTTATTCTTCCTGAAACGAATGCAATTGAGCCACACCATTTAGCAAGAAAACAGCCCCAAGTCATAACAGACCCTCCACCTAATTGGCGATTGGAGAATATTTCTTTTTCATTTCTTATATCCTGCCAGTAGAAATTCCAGCCATCTGGTCCATCCAAATTCCATTTTTTTCGTCAGAAAAATAATTTCTATCCATTGGTTGTCCCAGGTCACGACTTTCTGGCCAAAGTTCAAACGCTCTATTTTGTGTGTCTGCAGTAACTGAGGCTTAGTCAATTTTGTTGTATAAATGTACCTTCCAGACCTTCTAATTGTGTTATAAATCGTTTTTTTGACAAACTTTTAAACGTCGGAATCAGTTTTCTGGTTGAGTACTTTCCAGTAGATGCAAGTTGGCAAACTCTTCTTTCATCACGCGAGGACAAAGCTTTAAGTCTTCCCCAGTATTCTTTTTACCATAATTGTCTTTCATTTTTAAAAAATTGTTGACTACAATCTTTGATCTTCCTATCTTTATCGCAATAGCACGACTACCATTCCTGTTGAAGACAAAGCTTCGATCTGTCCTCTTTCACTATCAGTTAACTTCTTACCCTTCGCCATCTTCACAAAGATCACCAATATTTCGAAGAAACGTATGACAAATATGAAAATTGCAGCGTTGTCACAAGCTGGTAGTTGCAATGGTAATTACACGATTATATTATATTTATTTTTAAAAAATGGTGGCCTTAAAGTTTTTACTCAGGCAGAAATACTAACTTTGTAAATAACCCCATGTTTCTCACAATTATGTATTTACAAATTATGTTTATAGCATTTATTTCTTATCAATGAACTTTAATAATTAATATTATTTGAATCCCTTTATAATATTTCATTTTATATTTTCTCAAAAATTTTACTGGCCTTAAAGTTTTTACTCAGACTGTATATATTTCTCTATTAAATCCAACCGTTTCGATATGTATAGAGAGAAGGCATCGAGAAAGTGGAATTCCTTATTAAATAAGTCAACAAGAATTCCCAGTTCCTTGTTTAAAGCGATCGGCGTGGCCTGCTTTTAGACTTGTTACAGGCCATGACTAGTTACAGAGTCACTTGTATAGAATAGGACTGGCTGCTACCGATATCTGGTCCCTTTGCAATGGCGTGCCCATGACAGGAGAGCACCTTGGCATATGTCCTACTGTTCTTAATTGTATCCCTTTTTTGTGTTATTGGCTCTAGAGATTGTTTTTGTCATTCATCACTGTATTGGGCTGTTAGTCGATAAATGACCGAGAAGTCGGAGACAGGCATAGGACAAAAAAATAATAATAATTCTTCAAAATGCCATAAAAAATTGTGTAAGATGTGCACCGAAATTTACGAAAAATGTAAAAAACCTCCCATATCCAATGAAAGACATATATTTTCATTCGAAATTTACCATTAAAACTCCTACGATAGACGTAATTTTTTATTTTTCTATTACGTTGAATTGCTGTTGAACAAACAATAACTTTCTTCATTTTGGTGACAGATAAATAAAAAGTTGAAGATAAAATAAACAAATAAAAAATTGAAGATATTAATAAACAAATAAAAAATTGAAGATATTAATAAACTGTACGTCGGTTTATTATATTGCATTATGAAAGTGAATAACATAAACCAAGGAGTTTTCATATCAAAATATATTTTCCTTTCATAGATAAATTCGAGATCGATTGATTTTGCCTAGCCATTTAATAATAAAATTATTCTAGTAATGCTAGTTAAGAGAATTTAGGAATGAAATATTTTATATGAATTTTTGCTTTATGGTGGTTTTTCATATTCTAATCAAAATGTTAATATCCTGCAATGTAATATCACATCTATATTGAAATGATATTAAATGATTTTTTTTAAATCTTTTCTTTCAAGTGTATTTACCTTAATTTTTTAATCAACATTTTGCAAATAATATAATTTTTGTAATAAACTTATACAAATGTTTTGTAATTGTATGAGTAAAGTTACAAAAAGTAAACTTTTTCTCGACTTTCGAAATTTTATCTAGAATTATCCAATTGCGGGTTTATAAAGAACAAGAGAGAGAGGGGAAAAAATAACAAAACAAAATACAATCAAGGAATAAAATGTTCTAATCTATATATATATATATATATTTCTACATCTTACTTTTGTATCACAACATACGCGATATAACATGGAGTTATTATACAATATTGTTATACCTTTTTCATGTCTAAATTCTTCTTTATTTATATTCATACAATTTCATTTGGACGCAACTCAATAAAATAAAATTGTAAATGTTACTCATTTCTGCTGACTAGTTTAGTATAGCTATGATTAACAAAGCATATTGATATATGGAGTTTGAATTTGAGATTTATGCACGCAATTGGCTACTGTATCTCGAATTATCCAATTGCGAGTTAATAAAGAACAAGAGAAGGGGGAAAAAATCTATATATATATATATTTTGTCATAATATAATGAAAACCTGCAAATAATCACACAACTTTAAAAAAAAAGCGAAACGGAATATATTAAAATATTATTAATACAACTGTTATTATTTTTTTTTTTTATTAAGAAATATTGCAAAATATTTATATTTTAGTTTCTCTTTAGTGGTTACATTAAAATTTTCAAGAATATTAAAACGATAATAATAAAATTATTTTTTGAAGTTGATAGTTTATCACGAAAATTTAATATTAAACTAATCTAATACAATTATAAAGTGAACAAGTCATATTTAAATTTTGTTACAATAGTATAATATGCTGGACAATTGCCATAGTAAATATACATTATTATGTTTTTAAAAAATAAACACACATTATGTAAATATACACACATTATGCTTTTTTAAATATATGTTGAGAGCTTAAACATATTGCTTTCAATTCAACTGCCATACTACATAAAACATATAAGTCAAAATAAATTCGGGTACTCTACGTGTACTGTATCGTTCGAAGAAAATCGATTTTGAAATTCTTAAATATGCTGGACACATTGCCATAATAACAAAACATACTTTTTTGTTACAGTACAACATGCTGAGAACTTTAATATATTGCTTTCAATTCAATAGTCATATTGCATTGATATAAATAATAATAAATTCGCGTATTCTATGTGTACAGTATCGCTAGAAGAAAATCGATTTTGGAATTCTTGAATATGCTGGACACATTGATATAATATTAAAAATATGCTTTTTAAATATATGTTGAGAACTTTAACATATTGCTTTCAATTCAACTGCCATACTGCATAAAACATATAAATCAAAATAAATTCAGGTATTCTACGTGTACAGTATCGTTCGAAGAAAATCGATTTTGAAATTCTTACCATCTATGATATATGGAAAGCCCATTTCTACGACTTCTTGAAGATAACAGTTTTTACAAGCGCATCTGTGTTAATTTCTGGACACTGTTGTTTAAATTCAGATAATGCAGGTAACAGCAGCAAAACTTAGAATCTGGTACTGATAAATAAAACTAGATTTTCCTTTCGAAATTCGCCAGCCATTATCGGAGTTCAATCAATGAATCAGCATTGATATCAATGCTGCTGGTGAAGGAAAAGTTTACATTTCACACAAATTATGACATCAGTTATGTATGCGGGGAAAGGTAAAAGTAAAAACATTTATTTGTAAAGAATTTTCATTGAGAAAGAAAAAAAATTTTTTTTATTATTATTAGAAATAAATCTCGAAGTATAATATTCAATTAAATTATTTTTCAATTAAAAAACTTTGACAATTTGACCTTCGGATATATAGAAATAGTACTAAAAAAATTCTTTCAAAAAAGAAGGGATAATAAAAAAATATTCCATATAAGCTCATTTTGATATTTATTCTGTTTTTATTTCAAAAGAGTAAATAGATATTCAATGTTTATACTTTTTGCTTTTTATTTATAGTTACTATAATATAGAAAAAAATTAAAATTAAAATGAAGGGGGAAATACTTTTTATTATTCAATTATCTAAATCCTTAAAATATCTATATCATCTAAAATATTCAATTATCAAATTATTTTTCACTAAAATAACTTTGACAATATTCCATGTTAATTAGCTCATTTGAAAATTTATTCTGTTTTTACTTCGAAACGTGTAAATAGATATTCAATGTTTACGCTTTTTTAATATTTTTAGTTACGATAATACAGAAAAAAAGTCAAAAATAAGGGGGAAAAATCCTTTCACAGTATAGGCTCATTTTAAAATCTGTTCCACTTTTTAATTCGAAAAGATTAAATCTATTTTCAATGCTACAGCTGTTTTCGTCAATTTCGACTGCATTTTTAATTTTAAATTACTTTAAGATTTGTAAACAAATATTTTTTATTTAATTAAACGTTCTTGGATATAAATCAATAATCGTTAAAAGAACTACTTAATTTTACTGAATGTACTAGGTGTTTATGTTTAAAACGTTTCAGTCCTAGTACAAGAGTACACTCCCCCCACCTCCTCGCCAAACCCATACTAAAGTTTACTCTAACTGAAGTGCAATGTAGATGTACCTCCCTTGTGGTACACTCCGGGGAATGTCTGATGCAGTAAAATGATCTACAAATAAGGCTTTCAGTGTGAGCTTCTTAGAGTTCTGCAGTGGAACAGTGCGGTGGAAAGCACGTGGATTGTCCCAAAACAAGAAAAGGATAACTAAAAAGACCCTTAGATGCTCCTTCTTTTTTGAGGATGTTGCCGCTAGAAACAGTCACAAGCCCAGGTACGATCCTATTCCTGATATCCCTGACTGGCCTACAGAAAAATTGGTGGCATTGCTATGGCTTTTCTGTGGTCACGATTGTCTCCGGAAGCACCTTCACAGAATTAAACTGGCTCCTGACTCTTTCTGTCTCCTGTGTGATAATTGAGAAGAAATTATATATCTCACCTTGCTTCCTGTTCTGTACTGCCTCCTGTTTCTTTATGAAAGGGTTATTGGATTTGCCAGACTTAAGTGGATGGATTAACTAATGACATTTGTTTCTATCAAGTTCTTTGTGTTTATTTTATTTTTTATGATGTATGTTATCCTGTAAACTTGCCATTGAAATAAAAAGTTTACTCTAACTAACTACTAAAAGTTTACTCCCAGTAAACTTCTAGTAACTACAGGTTACTTCCAAAATTACTACTAGTAAATTTTGTTTTGCATTATCAAACATTCGAGATTCTTCAATAAAATATTATTTATTTCGCCATCAATTTTACAATGGGTTTACATTTTTGCTTTCCTTCTTTTATAATTCAATTTTAATTAATTGAAAAATAAATTTTTTTTTAAGACAATGTGTGTGTGTTAAAAAATCAACAGAAATAACATTTCAAACGAAAATAAATTAACTAATTCTGATGAAATGAAAAGAAAATTATTTGGAATATTTCCTCTAGTTTTAGATAAGATATAATTTATTCAAAATGTACCAGCATCAATTGGAAAATTACCGAAATAAAATAATACAGATGACCATGACACACCCATAATTTTTTCCCAATAATTGGAGGGAAGCCATATAAACTATCGAGTTACAAAGTATCTTTCTGCATATCTAAATGAAGAAACAAACCTATTGATTTATAACTATTTCGATTTATCTTTGTCATGATCCATTTTTTTTTTTTAAAAATGATAAATATTGGTACATTACAATGATGCAAGCTTTATATAAATAAACCATGCAATTTCAAATCACATCTTTATTAATTCAGTTTCTTGAAAAATGAAGTTATTTTTAAGAAAATTAAGATAGCAAAAATTGCGTTTCTTTGCGTGTGTGCGTGTACATGTAACTGAAACACAAGGCGTTTATATGTAATTTGATCAAAGTAACATAGACGGAATTAAACAAAAAATCAGAAGGAATTCGACTTAAATTAATTCTAGACTTCATATGGTTGATATCAATCGCCAGTACCGTATATGCAGTCTTTAAAGCAAGACTACAGGAAATGGTCAGCAGATCCTTAGCAGCCTGATGGCCTCTGGTCTTTGGTACCGCAGGCTTCAGGTTCGAATGGATGTTTGTGAGTGGTTCGGAATTCACGTTAACTGTAGGTCCCTGTCTAATTACCTAAAGTGTGAAATCGAAGACAATCGAAATTGATGTTATTTTACGATAAATAAATTCTTATTTACAAAGCTTATAATACAATATAAGTGTTATTATTCTTATTGTGCTTTTATGCTTTAATATAATATTTGTTTAAGTGTACTTAAATTTAAGACATCTAGTCAATGATTTCAAGACAATCGAATTGATTATATTTTACAATAAATAAATTCTTATTTACAATACTTATATTGCATTATAAAGTAAATAATTCAATATTGTAAATAATATTCTTATTTACAATACTTATTGTGTTTTTCAAGCTTCAAAATAATATTTCAATTAGTTGTTTAAGTGTATTTAAAATTTAAGCCATCCTAGTCAATGATTTGAAGACAATCGAATTGATTTTTATTTTACAATAAATAAATTCTTATTTACAATACTTATATTGTATTATAAAGTAAATAATTCAATATTGTAAATAATATTCTTATTTACAATACTTATTGTGTTTTCAAGCTTCAAAACAATATTTCAATTATTTGTTTAAAGTATTTAAAATTTAAGCCATCCTAGTCAATGATTTCAAGACAATCGAATTGATTTTATTTTACAATAAATTCTTATTTACAATACTTATATTGTATTATAAAGTAAATAATTCAATATTGTAAATAATATTCTTATTTACAATATTTATTGTGTTTTCAAGCTTCAAAATAATATTTCAATTAATTGTTTAAGTGTATTTAAAATTTAAGCCATCCTAGTCAATGATTTGAAGACAATCGAATTGATTATATTTTACAATAAATTCTTATTTACAATACTTATATTGTATTATAAAGTAAATAATTCAATATTGTAAATAATATTCTTATTTACAATACTTATTGTGTTTTTCAAGCTTCAAAATAATATTTCAATTATTTGTTTAAGTGTATTTAAAATTTAAGCCATCCTAGTCAATGATTTCAAGACAATCGAATTGATTATATTTTACAATAAATAAATTCTTATTTAATACTTATATTGTATTATAAAGTAAATAATTCAATATTGTAAATATATCTTATTTACAATACATATTGTGTTTTCAAGCTTCAAAATAATATTTCAATTAATTGTTTAAGTGTATTTAAAATTTAAGCCATCTAGTCAATGATTTGAAGACAATCAATTGATTATATTTTACAATAAATAAATTCTTATTTACAATACTTATATTGCATTATAAAAGTAAATAATTCAATATTGTAAATAATATTCTTATTTACAATACTATTGTGTTTTTCAAGCTTCAAAATAATATTTCAATTAATTGTTTAAGTGTATTTAAAATTTAAGCCATCCTAGTCAATGATTTGAAGACAATCGAATTGATTTTTATTTTACAATAAATAAATTCTTATTTACAATAATTATATTGTATTATAAAGTAAATAATTCAATATTGTAAATAATATTCTTATTTACAATATTTATTGTGTTTCAAGCTTCAAAACAATATTTCAATTATTTGTTTAAGTGTATTTAAAATTTAAGCCATCCTAGTCAATGATTTCAAGACAATCAATTGATTTTATTTTACAATAAATTTCTTATTTACAATAATTATATTGTATATAAAGTAAATAATTCAATATTGTAAATAATATTCTTATTTACAATACATACTTGTGTGTTTTCAAGCTTCAAAATAATATTTCAATTATTTGTTTAAGTGTATTTAAAATTTAAACCATCCTAGTCAATGATTTCAAGACAATCGAACAGATTGATTTTTATTTTACAATAAATAAATTCTTATTTACAATACTTATATTGTATTATAAAGTAAATAATTCAATATTGTAAATAATATTCTTATTTACAATACATATTGTGTTTTTCAAGCTTCAAAATAATATTTCAATTAATTGTTTAAGTGTATTTAAAATTTAAGCCATCCTAGTCAATGATTTGAAGACAATCGAATTGATTATATTTTACAATAAATAAATTCTTATTTACAATACTTATATTGTATTATAAAGTAAATAATTCAATATTGTAAATAATATTCTTATTTACAATACTTATTGTGTTTTCAAGCTTCAAAACAATATTTCAATTATTTGTTTAAGTGTATTTAAAATTTAAGCCATCTAGTCAATGATTTCAAGACAATCAGATTGATTTATTTTACAATAAATTTCTTATTTACAATACTTATATTGTATTATAAAGTAAATAATTCAATATTGTAAATAATATTCTTATTTACAATACTTATTGTGTTTTCAAGCTTCAAAATAATATTTCAATTAATTGTTTAAGTGTATTTAAAATTTAAGCCATCCTAGTCAATGATTTGAAGACAATCAATTGATTATATTTTACAATAAATAAATTCTTATTTACAATACTTATATTGTATTATAAAGTAAATAATTCAATATTGCAAAATAATATTCTTATTTACCAATACTTATTGTGTTTTCAAGCTTCAAAACAATATTTCAATTATTTGTTTAAGTGTATTTAAAATTTAAGCCATCTAGTCAATGATTTCAAGACAATCGAATTGATTTTATTTTACAATAAATAAATTCTTATTTACAATAATTATATTGTATTATAAAGTAAATAATTCAATATTGTAAAAATATTCTTATTTACAATACTTATTGTGTTTTTCAAGTTCAAAACAATATTTCAATTAGTTGTTTAAGTGTATTTAAAATTTAAGCCATCCTAGTCAATGATTTGAAGACAATCGAATTGATTTTATTTTGCAATAAATAAATTCTTATTTCATTGCTTTAAAAAAAGTTATAAATATTGGTGATTAGCGCAAATTTTAAAATAAGGTGCACCTAATTTCAAATGAGACAAATTACAAATCGTCGTACGCTCACCAAATAACCAAGACATATAGGCGAAGTACGTTGTTTATCGATTTAACCATTTTCGAAAGTACGCCTAAATAATGCCAACCCTTTCACAGGATGTGAGTCAGTGGCCTTTAAAAAACCACGCCAAAGAAACAATTTAACAATAAAAAGAGATTTCAATTCATATTTTGGGGCCAAACTAACAATATTTGCAGCAAATTTTTTAAAATAAGTTGCGTATTTCATACTCAAATTCAAAAAAAAATTCATTTAATCCTATTATATATAATAGAGATAATATGTTAATACCTTATATGTATTTAATACATTTCCTTCTTATGTGAAAATGGATAAAGTATACAACTACGAGGTTTTTTAATAGTTATTTCGTAACCAAAAATTTGTGCAATCTAATGATGAGAATAAAAATTGAATGATGAAAATGAAAATTCATTGTTTTCTAAAACTGTTTCGATAATATGCACATTCGTGCTTCAAATTATTAATTTATATTTTAGTTATGATTCATTTTGAAGGAACTATTTATGAAAAAAAAAATTCAAAAAAAAATATGTGAAAGTTAAATATCGAAGAATTCTTTTGATAACTTGGTGTATAAATCAAATGGTTGTATAAATGCTTTTATAGATATAAAAAAACGTTTAAAAATTTGGAAGAAAATCTAAAACTTTATATTTCGTTTCATTTGCATATTTTTTTAATGAAATATTAGAGAAAACGTCAAAAGTTTAAAAAAACTTATGTAAATTCAATTTTAGTACTTTTTGTATCAATTATTTAGATCAAAACAGTTTTCAATATACTTTTTTTATATAACACGATTTGTTTACTAAATAATCTATATGTAAAAAGCACAGAACTCCTAATACATATCTTATTTAGTATTATTATATTTATAATACATCATATAATATGTATATATATAACGAAGAGATTAACATTTTTAAATTTATGTAAGTGCAATTTAAAATATTAAATATTTTCGGATGGAGGCCGATGGCCAAGTGACTAGCGCTCTGGCGATCAATGCCACAAGGTTTCGGGTTGAGTCCCAACGATGTCATGGGTGTTTTTGTGGATCGGAATCCATTTTAACTCGTAGGCCCTAATCAACTATCTCTGTAAGAGCGTTGGGCATAGGATTGACAAAAAAGCCTACCCCGTAAAAGAATACATCTCCTGTCTCGAAGGGTTCGAGTCCCAGCGGTGCAATGGGTGCTTGTAGTGGTTCGTAATCCATTGTAAACCGTAGGTTCCAGTTAACTATGAATGTAAGAGCGTTGGACGTAGGACTGGCAAAACCTACCCCCATAAAAGAAAACATTTCGTCTTGAAGGTTGGAGTCCCAGCGGTGGCATGGATGTTTGTTAGTGGTACGGATTCACGTTAAACTGTAGGTCCCGGTCACAAATGGCCCAAATTGTGCAAAAATGGCAGTAGAGCGACAAAACAGAAACTGTCCCGAAATTTACCAATATGTAGATGGCCTTTTGTATCATGGGGCTGTTGCGCCAATAAAGAAGAAGAAATACTTCGGATACTATAACATGAACCACCATTGATCTCTAGGCAATCGGAAACTTGATCTTCTGCCCACGTGAGTTTTTCGTAAACGTGAGATTTTCGTACCCAATCTAAAACACAAGTGTATGGATTCATACACAAATTCGATTTATTAACAAGAAAATTAAATTTGCTTACTCATTAATTTCACATCGACACCTTTGATCCCAATTTTTCTTTTCAGTTAATCTTAATTAAACTCAAAAATGAATACTATAAGCAAGCATCATCGCACAATTGTTACTTTAAGCAAAAAAGAGATAAGTCGAAACAAAGGGTTGTCTTTTAATTAAAAAAAGATGAAAATTAATTGCAGGCAGAACACAATTATTTCTATGCAGCAGAAAGAGAATATTCGGTAGAAATCCCCATTTCCTAACGCACCGAAAAGCTTTATGAATGAAGTCGCTACATTTTCATGAATTAAATATGGTAATGAAAGCAAGGTGAAAGCAGGTAAATTATTTCCGGACCTTCTACGTTATGGCACGCGAATGCAAATGGCTTTTCTCCTTCCAAAAATTACCCGGAAAGAGTTTCTCTCCATTTGTGTGATTATTTTTGTAACGAAGCCCCAACACTTCTCGGTTCTCATTTGCTTGAATATTTTAACACTGATATAAAATTTATGATTGCTTATTATCATCGCATCGTGTATTAATTCGCTTCCGTAAAATAAAAATATGGGTGATAATTACATAAAAGCATTACTTAATTAGTAATCTAATAAAAATGCTGGGAATCAATAAAATTACATTGCCATTTTTATTCTAATTTAAGTTCAATTAAGCACTTTCTGCATAAATTGTTTTAAATCGAAATGTTTTCAATATACTTTTTTTTAATGCAATATACGTCATTTACTAAATAACTCACACAACTGTACACAAACACATCTCTCTTATGGCGTGGTTCTCAAAGGGTGCGCTATAGAAGATTTCAGGTGTGCCCCTGGCGCTCTAGTGCTCAGTGCCACAGGTTTCGGGTTCGAGTTCCGGCGGTGCCACGGATGTTTGTAGTGGTTCGGAATACACTTTAAAACCATAGGTCCCTCCCTCTAATGTGACAGTTGGGCATAAGGCTGACAAACCTACCCCGTAAATCTCCTGTGTCCAGAAATTTGCCATTAGGCAAACGGCCTTGGACATTGGGGCACTGATGATTATGATGATGCCCTGTGATAATCCAGAGAAATATATGTCCATATATAAAAATAAATAAAGTTACTCGTTTTTGTCAGTTTTCCTGTTCAAAGACAGCTTTTATTATAAAAAACCCCCATTTTTCTGATTGCTTTTCTTCTTTTATCACATAAAAGTGCTAAACAGCGATAATGCGCCAAAGAATTTTCCATGAAACTAAGAGCGGTAACTTCTATGTTTGGCAACTTCGTTTGTGTCTATGCGATTTTCAATGTTAAAAATTTCCATTACAGTTTCTGAGATTCCGCCGCCTGTAAAGCTGTACTCTACAGAATTGATTATCACTTAACATTAGGTGAAGAAGAACTAATAGTTATATAAACTGAACGTATATTAAGGATTAAACATAACTGCCTCTTGAAAATATTTTGAATTCCTTTAAAAGAAGAATGCGCATCAATACCTAACGCATCAATTTTACTACGATTTTCAAGTCATATTTATGTGAATTAGGATATTCTACCCTCATCACAATTAAGTGTAAAAGAGAGAAATTCTCTAATATATATTGACGAGAAAATGAGAGTTTGCCTTTCACATATATACTCAAACATTGAAGAAATCGCTAGGACACATCAGGCTCACATTTTTCATAAATACGAGAATAAACAAACTTGGGGGTACGTTCCATTTTATTCGTTATCGAATTATTTTTTCTGTAATATTTAACTTAATTATTGTAACCTATTTTTCAGAAATTTGTATAGAGTGTACCTACAGTTATTTGTTGGGTTTTAAATGCGTCCAATCTGCAAAAAGTTTGAGAACTATAGCTCTAATGTGTGTGTGTATATATATATATATCCCAGAATTCAATTTTTAACCCACAATGTCATAAAAAAGTGTTGGCAAATTCAATTTACATTTAAAAAAGCACATTTTATCCTTTCACATAATTGTTGAATAATTTTCATTTACAAAAATTAAGTTATAATAATTATATAACAAATCGTGGTAAATGGCAATTAAAATGATTATATTAAAATAAATGTGTAATTAATCATTAAAGACTCTTATCTTTTTTCTTTTCAAATATTTTTGTATCGCAAAATATCTAAAACTACTTAGAAATCTAAATGTAATAAATGTTTCAAAATGTTTAAAAAAAAAAAAAAAGATTTTCAATAAAAAAACTGTTTCATTACAATTTCGGAAATAATTATTACTTGAATCGTAAAAACAATAAGGGAAAAAAAAGACAAGAAAACGAATACTGTAATTCAAATATGAAAATATCATATACAATCATTGTCCGTGAAAAAAGTCACCAGTCTCTCATAACACACTATTAAAACAAGACAATTCAAAATTTGTATTGAGTATATAAAGCGTTAAGATTTATTTTATACTGACAATATTATACTGTTAGCATACACAGAAAATTCATTGATCAGCTAATTTTAATATACTGCACTGCCAATCATTTAAAAGAAGCTAATATGGCATTTTTCATTAAAATTTTATGATGTGATTAATGTTCCTTTTTAATGTGATAATAATAAAATAAATAAATAAATAAATAAATAGAATGTCTTAGTTAGCAAACTTGAGATGATTTTTGCACTTTCAGATAAAATTTCCTTCATTACAAAAAAGAATACAATTAGTTTTGAAATCATTAAAATTTGATTTTAAAAGTATATAAAATTAGTTTTTAAAGATATTCAAAATAAAAAGTAAAAGTATACAATTTTTCAGTGGAATTTATTTATATTATAATAATATACAAAAATTAATTCGATGAATAATTTCATTTCAATTAGGATAATTGAATAATTATCTTATATAATTAGATATTGATATAATTTAATATTTTTAGGTTTCTAATTTAATATCTGATTTATCTTAATTAGAATAATTTCAATTATTATTCAAAGAATTTAGCATTAATGAATTAACAAAATGCAACCCTTATATTATTTCACTGCAGTATTTTTTAAAAGTACAAAATATTTATATACTTTTATACACAAAAATTTAAGAGCTAACAAACATATTATATATTAATATTTACAACTTCGAATTTTATTTTTTTTTAAAATTATAGGTATTATGAAAAAGAATTTTTTAATTTTATTCATATATTATAACTATTTATTTTCCAATATTTAAGTTTTCCATGCAAGCAAATGACTACAGAATACATAAATAATTTTGATAGAATGCAACAAATTTGAGTTCAAAAAAAGTACAGATATAAATTATATATATAATTATATGATAATAATCAACATTTCAAATGAAATTATAAATAAATATACGATAATAATATATAAGTAAATGATATATATTATATAATTATATATATAAAAATATAATTATATGATAATAATCAACATAAAAATTAGAAATTACAATAACAAAATCAAAAGCTAAATCTCCATAGTTTAAATAATAAATACGAATAATTTAAATAAAATTAGCATTCAATTAACGATTTGTTAGTGTTATTAAAAAAAAAAAATATATTATTTAATAAGAAATACAGGGAAAAAAAAGAAAAATTCTTAAATAATCATAGACAAATAACATTTTAATTACAGGATGTTTTTTTTTATCACAGAATTCTATTTTTAATTTCATAACCTAGTAAAAGTTAATTAGTTAAACGTATAATGCCACCTTGCATGTTTATTAAACAGTTTCCATACGAAATAAATTTTAATTCAAACCTTATTATCCATTGCGTAATATGGTTTCACTTCCAAAATAAAAGTGTTTTCTTATCATATGTTTGCATGCATTCCTGCATGTTTACAATTCCAACAATCTAAGAATAGTTATCAAGTAAGAAACAAATGTAATGAATATCTTACCTTCAATTTCTCATACAGACTGAAGTCCAGCTTCTCCGGCACGAATTTAGGTCGGTTGACTTTGGAATCTATGGTCGCTTTATCCAGGGTCAGGGATGCCACTTTTCGAAGCACGTTTCCGTCCAGCGGAGGGACATCCCCATAGGAAGAGTGTCTTCTGGAAGGGGACGACTGGTGCTGTGGTGGTTCGCTACCATTCCCGCAGATTTGCTGGCCTCAGACATTCCTCTGAACCAGATATTGCTGATTTGCCATTCGGAACCGACGAACTTGTGACTGTTGGCCCAACAAACTTGTGCGGGGGTAGGACAACTTTGCGATGTTGGGTCAAGGTAAAAGGCAAGGTGGAGGGGAATCCAGAGACCCCCTCTGTTGACGAAAGTGACCAGTGAGGTCGTGGATGTCCATGCTGCTGCTGGAGGAACTAGTACTCAGGTCTCTGCCACCACTGCTGTAGGACGAGGATTCGGCTTCCCTGTATCGGGATTCGTAAATGGTAGGAAAGCCCATGGTAGAGAAGCTGGATTCTGAATGCGTGTCCGTCGCTGGGGTACAAGGTAAGGACTGTGTGGGACGTTTCATGACATTGGACATGGCGTCTTGCTTGGCTTCATCGCAAAACACGGTTATGTCACTGAGACTGCCGGGAGAAGCGTCTTGTAGCGTCGCCGTGCCATCGTCTAGCACCTGGGAATCCTTCCACAATTGAGTCATCCTCTCCTGCCTCATTGGGTGTCGGTAAGTGACTGTGAGTGTCCACGTAAACAGAGCTGGACATGGAACTTCCAGGACTCGGAGTGGGATTCGACGACGACATCGGATCTGGGTCTTGCAGATGAAGTGTCCAGTTCGGGTTGAAACGGCTTCTTGCCTTTCTGTTTGGGTTCTCCGCTTTTCCGAACCGGAATTTAGCACCGGTCTTGGCGCCATCGCCCGCCCCCGCCTTCCCTTCTTGTCGCCTTGCTGGCTGCTGAGATTTCCCATGCTGTCGTTCACGTGTTGTTCTTCGGACGACGATGATGACGAGTCCTCTTCGTCTGTCTCCCAACCCTCATACTGTTGTTGTTGTGTGGATGCTGCTGCAGGTGGAGTTGTTCTTCTCCATCGGCAGAAAGTGGGCGACTGCGACACACGTACTGATTTCCTGTCGGATCGATTTTGAGAGGCATGCCTGGCGGAGTCCACTATCTGGGAGGGTGCGAGGAGAGCAGTCGGCGTGGTGCTGTCGTTCTCCGTTGCCATGGAGACGGGGTGTGTCGGGAGTGGCGTTCATGTCGTGGAGGATCGCCGAGAATTCTTCGTCTTGGACAGGGGGCAGTTCGAAACGCCAGAACAGCCATCCGTTGAATCTTTGCGACGTTCCGTCGTGTCCGGCGGTGGAACGAAGATTCTGAGTGGTATTCATCGGGATGGCTAGAGAGGAGCACGGGTCATTGCTCATCCATATCGCCGGTGTTACGGCCAGAAGACGGAAAGAGTTCACTTTCTTTTAAATACTTTTTATTTTCCTTCTCTTTTTTTTTAGTTAATTATTTCTTATTTAAAACTATTTTTTTTAATTGCGCAAAAATGATAAAATAGTTAATTGAATATGAAATTCAAGGTAAATTAGAAATAATTTTGATTTTTAATATACTATGGATTGTTATTTTTAAAAAAAAAGTTTAACAAGGAAATTAATTATTTTGGGGAAGTTACTTAAAAAATAAAGATAATTTTATTATATCTTATTGTTTTGAATATAAAATCCCGAAAATAAATAGATGCTTCTAAATTGGTGAATGTTATAGAAATTGTTGTAATTGTTCAGTTGAAAAATGGATAATAATTCTTTATTTTATTTTATTTTTGCTTTCTTTTAAATTGTTTTAAAATGCAAAAATTATACAAATAATAAGGTAGAATTTGAAATCGACGATACGCATAATTTCTATTGTCCTTGAATAAACTATTTTAATTTTATTATCTTAATTTAATTAAAAAAATAACAATTTAATAATAAAATATAATAATTTAATTATAACTTTTTTTATTTTAATTTTATGCTTTTAAAGTTATTTTATAAACACGATAAAACAAAACAAAAAATTTCCTTTAAATTAGAGCTATATTTGAAAAATATAAAAGTAGGAAATTTGTATAAAAATAAATAAATTTGAAATTGCATAAATAACAAATATAAAATAAACTTGAAAATTTATTTCTTTTGTATTATTATTATTATGACTTTTACTTTGAATTTTAAAACAGTCGGAAAAATCTAGAGCTTTTTTTTTTTTTTTTTAAAAGCAACAAATCACCTTAAATTTAATTTTTAGAATTGGAAATGTTTTATTTTTAAAGAACAACTTAATAATTTAAAAAAAAAATTATTATCTCCAGATATTTTTATGAACTTAGAATAATAAATAAAGTAGATAATGATAAATAGTTCAAATCAAAATAATTGTTTAATAAATATTTTTATTTTGGATTTGTTTCTTATATTTTCTTTTTAGTTCAAATAATAATCATTTTAAATTGAAATCGTTTTTCAAATCGAAACCATAAATTTAAACAAATAATTACTAGTCGGTTTTTGTAAAAATGTTTTTTTTTTTTGTAACTTAAATAAATAATTCTCTCATTTGATGTTTGAAAAAGTATTATTTGTAACAAATATTTTTAATAAAAGTCATTTTTTGCCCAGAACAATGAATCACTCGTCCATATTTTTGATTAGAAAGTGTTTGTTATTAATTAGCTGCTTTAAATGAAATGTCATTTTCTTTTTAATTTTGAGGAAGTAATCTCAGAAGGAAAATCCACTGAACATAGAGTTCCTGAAAAGATATAATAAAAGAAAATTTTGTTTATACAAGATAATTAAATTAAGAAAAAACATGATAATATTATTACTATAAATTATAGTATTGTATAATTAATGGTTCCAATTTCAGAAATAATACATTACATTGTCAAAAACGAACAATTTAGCTGCTATATAAATTTCATTGATCAAATAAAGTAATGTTATTAATTGAAAAAAAAAAATCATGAAGAAATTAAATAACAAATTTTAAATAATAAATTTATGTTCTACGAATCAAATTTTAACATAATATTTTATAAATGTTAAACATATTTATTTTTAATGCACTTTTTATTTAATATAAATTTCAAAAATTTATTAATGAGAAACTTTTTTCTTATTATATAAATACTTTTATCTTTTTTGAAATTTTTATTTGTATAAAAATAATGTTCCATAAAAAATAAGAATATAATAGAACTTGATATGATATAATAAAAAACTTATTAAAAGCATAAAAAAACTAAATAACAAATTTTAAATATAAAATAAATTTATGTTCTATGAAATCAAAATTTTCACATATTATTTTATAATTTTAAACATATTTATTTTTAATGCACTTTTTATAAAATATAAATTTCAAAAAATTATTGATAAGAAATAATTGTTTGTTTAAACATCTACTGAATAATTTTTTTTTTAAATTTTTTATTTGTATAAGATTAAACAACTTGCCGTAAAATAAGAATATAATAAAAGAACTTGATATGAAATAATAATACAATAAAAATTTTATTATAAAATAACTAAAGGAAATATATTTCATATGCCATGAGAAATGCTAACATTTAAGAAAAAGAAAGATTTTTAAAAAATGAAATTAATTTAAAAAAAATTAGATTTTTTCTTATTTGAATTTATTACTATTTATTTTGCACATTCATTTTTGAAAATTTATCGACTATATATTTAATAGCTTAAAATTTATATTCAAAGAAAACAATTAGGAGTGTAACCGTGCTCCCTCCTCCCTCTGTGACGTTCAGGAGAAATGGTTAGTAGCCCTCAAAACTCCAACCGGAACTGCCGCTGTGAAACGTTTAGTTTATAGTCTCTCACCCCGAGAGGAAATATATTTAGCATAATCCTGTATATAAGTTGGCCTACAAACTTTCATCAGGAGAGGAAATATATGTCGCGCATCCGGCGCATACCTGAGTATCTTTAAATGTGTTAAATATTGTCTCTAGTTAATTGTATGTGTGTGCTATTTATGAGTGTGTAAATAGAGCTGCGACTTCTCAAACCTGTGTCTGAAGTCTCAACCCAACCAATGGCCTAGTGGCTAGCGTTCTGTATCACATGTTTCGGGTTCGAGTCCCGACGGTATCATGGGTGTTTGTAGTGGTTCGGAATCCATTTTAAACTGTAGGTCCCGGTCTGTTTAGCCTAAAAGTGTGCACAAGATGACAGTTGAGCGACAAACCAAAAACCAACTACACACACCCATTTACAATCCAAGCTGCATAATGATTTGTCTGAACCATCACATTGTATTTTCAGCTTGTATTTCTGGCATTGAAAGAGCATTTGTAACCGTGTTTCCTCCTACGCACTGCGCGGCCTGATGGCCAATTGGCTAGCGCTCTGGCCATTGGCACAGCAGCTTTCATGTTCGGATCTTGGCTGTGGCATGGATGTTTGTTATTGGTTCGAAATCCCCATTAAACTGTAGGTCCCGGTCTAATTAACCTAAAGTGTGCACAAGATGACCGTATAGCGACAGACCAAACCATAAGCTACGCACTGCAAAATCGCCCCTGTGGCGTGCAGGAGAAATGATCAGTAGGCCTCGAGATTCTCATCCGAGAAGAAGTACAGCGCAATCACGCGCTTCTGTTGAGAAACGTTTGACCTATAGACTTTCACCCACAGAAGAAGTATATTTCACGCATCCAACGTGTACCTGAGTATCTTTATTTTGGTTTGTTCGTGGAAACCTTCCACGAATCTATAATTAATGTCTTTAAATGTGTTAAATATTGTTTGTCTGTAATTTTTTTTTGTGTAAATGAAGCTGTAAGTTCTCCAACCTGCGTCTTAATCAACGATTCAATTGTAGAAATATTAGTAATGACGAGCATCACTTGGATCATTATTACACGAGTCGCTCATAAGCCATTGCAGTTAAGTCCCTCCCCACACACAAAAAAAAAACATTGAGAAAATTTTTGATTTTTAATTTTGAAAATTTTTAGTTTATTAATTTGATCAGAAAAATATATAAAGTCTTTTTCTAAGGGTAGATTCTGTAACAAAAAAGAGATATGTACAAGATTTGTAAATAATATCGTAAGTATTTATTGGGACAATGGCAGCATCTTTAGAACTTATACCTTTTGGCAGCTAAAAAAAAAAAAAGAAAGAAATTTATATATAAATAATACAATAATATTCGTTTTCAAAAGTTTTATGTTATCTTATTCTGAATTAACAAATCTAAATTTTGATTTCCACTGTCCTTAGTGCCCTGTCAAAGTTTGCATTCTGTGTTTTATTAGAGGTATATCATCATCATCATCATTATCAATAACTCGACAGCAAAGGGAGGGTTGGGCCAAGGCTTTCCTGGCAGGGAGGGGGGTCAGCTTCCCTCACTTCTCATTGGAATAAACACTTTCTCAGCCCAATGGTCTATCATCAATCACGATGCAACAATTCATTATAGTCCATTTTTCATCTGTATTTGTTTCAACCTGTGAAGAACGCACAGACAATCGCTAATTTTATGAGCCTCATTATACATGATACCGAATATCTGCTATCAGATTTGAGTACACGTTGTTCTCATTAATACAAAACACTAATTGCTGCGCCACGATGCTGCTTGTCTGCTGTCAAATTTGATTGATGGGTTATTATTATGTACTTGTCAAAGAATATACATTCTTCTCTCCTGGGAATGAAATGCAACTCTTCCCGTGAAAAAAAAAAAATGCTACAGTTAACAACGAATGTCGAAAGGAGAATAATTTAGTTTTCATTTCAAAGTTATTAAAAAATATTAATTACGTAAAAAAAAAAAATATTAATAAAAAATGGACTCATTCACAATGGCTTCTGAAATTATTACACAACATATTCAGAAGCTATAAAAAAAAGGGTTCTGTGACCTCGAAACAGGAAGTAACGAGCTAATCCACTGATAACTAAGACTATAATTTAATCCATTAAAATTTACAAATATCAGAAAAATAACAACAAATGGATTAAGCCGCATTGCATTCTGAACGACTCACATGATGCTGATAACTAAATACATGATTATGCTTATCACGAATCACGGGTATGCAGAACGAATCAATATTTTCACCAACGAGTATTTATACCTATACTTGAATAATTCTATACTTAATCGCGAAGAATTGTAATCTAAGCACATTTGTTTTTTTATTTTCAGTTACCTTTACCACCCATAACAATTGTTAGCTTTTATTACAGTGTGCATCTCACTCATTTTCTTGTATTGTGATTATTGTGATATATAATTGAATATCACCCACCTTAAATTCATTCTAAAAAATAAATTTCTAGTTAACAATGTGTTGAAATAAATGAAAAGGTTTATTATATTTTGAGTTGTGATGTTGCAAATAGGAATTGCATGCTCATAGGAAATATTATTACAGATACGCATGCGCAATTTCCTATGAGCATGCGTGCTAGGGAGAAAAAGATACCGGGCGATTAAAAATACGGTATGCAAAAACTCTCTAATAGACAGTTTTTGAATACCGTATTTTAATCGCCCGGTATCTTTTTCAGCGCGCATGCTCATAGGAAATTGCGCATGCGTATCTGTAATAATATTTCCCTATGATCGTGCGAGCTAGGGAGAAAAAGCTAACGGACGTCCAAAATACGGTATGCAAAAACTCTCTATTGTCTTATAATTATCCTTTAAAAGATATTAAAGCATAAGTTCATTTGATGGATACTTATGAGTTTTGATAGTAACCAAGTAACAAGTATACGAAAATAGTTTCATGAAATAATTGTAATAATACACATTTATTATAAAAAATACATTCTATTTCATATTTATTAAAGATATAGTCTTAAATTATTAAATTAAATGCGGGGCAGAACGCTCTGTGGCATAAAACTTGCAAAAAATGTATCACCAACTACAAACACAACAAAAATGAAATCATCAGAAGTCATTTGAATTGCATAAAACTAGCATATTTTCTAAGGTAGCATATTTATATTAATCAAAGCATAACAAAAACAAAAAAAAAAAGAATATTTAATTTTATATGGAGTACAACAATAAAATATTTTAATGAAAAAAAAAATATATAAATAACAAAGATCTCAACTTCATTTTACAAATGTTTCCACGTAAGATAAAAATAATCATCTTTTACATAGTTCTTTTCTTGATAAAAATATTTTTTTAACTGTTTATTATAAATATTTTATTAAAAGATGAATATTTTTAATATTATTGATTTATCCATCTTATTTTAGATGTAATATTAAGCAAAAAAAAGTTATATAAAGTATTATAAGCAATAAACAAGTGAATTAAAAAACATTATGCTGAATAAATGCAAACAATCTTACAATTTTACATCACTATTTCATTATAACAATTGAAATTTTGATTATCAAAGAAAACCAAATTTAAAATTGATACAAATAAATTTACTAGAAAAAGAATATTATTTATTTTTTATAAAAAAAAAAAAAAAAAAAACTGTATTTTTAATTATACTATAGTATTGCATTTAATTTCTTTATATCCATTTAATTGTTTTTACCCAAAAAACTTTTTTTTTATCGTTAATCATTTGTAAATTTTATCTTCGTTACATACTTAATAAAAAATAATATTTAAAACTTATTCATTATTATTATTAAATTTAATAATAAGAGAAGAAAAGAAAAAGAAATAAGAAAAAAATTGCAAAAATTTAAAAGGAGAAAGAATAAGTCGAATGTTCTTTAAGTTGCATTAAAAAATTCTTACGAAAACAGATCAAATAAAATGACTTTATACCAATAAATTCTTGTAGTTTTTTTTTAAACTATAATAATGTAGTTTATATTTATAAGAACCAAGTTATATAAAGGTTATTTTTTATAACAAAATTAAAAATCTAAAAATTTTACAAATAAAAACATTTTTAATAAATAAAATAAAATAAAACATTTTTTCTACCAAATTAAACTACCAAATTAAACGAAATCAGATATAAAAATATTGATTATATTTTTATTCAATCAGAAACAATATGTAGAATAGCACAAATATTCAAGGCAGAGCTCATACAAAATATCTCAAAAGTAAAACTAACATAAATTATGTTATATACAGTTTATTTTTCATAAAAAAAAATTTAAAATCTTAAAAATGTTACAAATAAAACATTTTTAACTAAAAAAAAATTTCAATAACATTTTTTTTTGACAAGTTAAACTACCTATAACAAAACCAGATATAAAAATACTGATTATATTCTATTTAATCAGAAACAGCTCGTTGAATTGCAGAAATTTCCTCGGCAAAGCTCATACAAATTATCTCGAATTAAAACTAACATAAATTATGTTATATAAAGTTTATTTTTAATTTAAAAAATGACTAAAACATTTTTTTTCTAACAAATTATACTACTTATAACAAAATCAGATATAAAAATATTGGTTATATTCTATTCAATCAGAAACAGTTCGTTAAATCGCAGAAATTTCCTCGTCATATATTTATATAGCTAACATGAATTATGTTATACGAAGTTTTTTCATTAAAAAATTTACAAACAAAAATATTTTTAATTAAAAATGAAAGGATGGATAAAACCATGCAGTATTTTTAAATTAACTTATTTAAATAATTATTAAATACACTTTTAAAATCATTATTATATGCCTTTTTAAAAAAAAATATTTTTATATATTCTCGTTTCACATACTTATTTTATAAAAATACTATTATCGATTTATTGGAATAATATTACTTAATAACATGTTAAAGAAATTAAATAACTACTCACCAAATTATGATTCGTAAAGAAATATGAATAAAAATTAACTAATTTTCTATTTAAAAAAAAAAAACAACAGTTGAATTCATTGTTATTTAAAAAAATAATTTAAGAGTTATATGAACAGTCTGAACATCAACTCTTCAACGTCGGAAACTGAATTCTCTTGTAAAAAAAATATTTGAACAGATGTAAGAATTCATAGAATACAACAAGCATATTAAAAGCAGGAAACCACATAATGTATGGCAGATACCAATCTAAATAGGCAATTCTATGTAATTATCTGACGACAAATTTGTATTTATAAATTACATAAGAATCCGTAAGTGTGTATGTTATTAATATTTGCATATATATATATATATATATATATTTTAATTCAAAAATTTATATATCTTATTTTTTTATTTTATAAATGCATAATTTTACAAATACAAGGAATGCTGTTTTAGATGAAAAAAGATAAAAAGCGGATTAATAAGTTTTAACACAGCGTGAAAGAAGAGTTTAAATATAAAATAATTAAAATATATCATAGACGTGAAAACATACCAAATTATGTGCAATAAAATTTAATTCTTTATGTCTTATTCACTTTTAAATCGATAGTGTAACCGTGTTTCCCCTACGCACTGCAAAAACGTCCATTGTAGCATCAGGAGAAATGGTCAATAGGCCTAGAGACTGTCACTCGAGAGGAAGTACATCGCAACCGGCGCTGCTGCTAAGAAACTAGTACAGCGCAATCACGCCCTTCTGTTGAGAAACGTTTAGTTTACAATCTCTCATCCCAATAGGAAATATATTTAGCCTAAACCTGCGTATTAGTTGGCTTACAGGCTCTCACCCGGAGAGGAAGTATATTTCCCGCATCCAATGCGTATCTGAGTATCTTTATTTTCGGCTTAGAAATGGAATCTTCCCACGAGTGTATAATTATATATCTTTAAATGTGTTAACTATTGTATATATGTGGTGTTTGTGCGAATGTAAATAAAGCTGTGTGTTCTCAAACCTGTATCTGAAATCTCAACCCAACCACACGCATTGACAATCCAGCTGCACAACCGACAACACTACAATCTGTTACAAATGTTATTACGTAGAATAAAGCAATATCAATGTTGATATACGATGCGTTCATTGTTGGAAGATATTGTATATGATAGGATTATCAATAACAGATTTCAATTTTTTAATTATAATAATTTGAAAATAATATATATGTCAGTATTAAAAAATTAATAAACTCAGCTAAAAAAATATTTTGAATTCATATATTATAAAAGATAAATGAAAAAAACCATTCATTCCGTATCCTTATGATTTAATTTTATGGTAAAAAACATGTTCAAATATTCTAGTTATTTAGAACTATAACAAACATTTACGAGATGTTTGTGAATAGAGTAAATGAAATTCTCGCGACCATCTTGGTCGTTAAGTTGTAGTTGGCGTGTAAAAATGTGTAACGCAGTTCAATAAACAATTTGGATGAAAAACTACGAAAGTAAACAGAAAAAAAAAAAACTTTTGAAAAACTGCATTTGAAATGTGAAATTTTTGCGCGAAGATTTATTTTTTGCAAATAACAAAACAGTTTCTCACACGCACAAATATCCAGAACGGAACGAAATCCTTATAAGTTATTCAAGTTTAAAATCCCTTTTAAATTTCAGAATAACTTAAAAATTTGAATACAAAATTAAGGATGATGAATTTGATTGACTGCTTTTATGCCTTTGTTTTTTTTCCGATTTTAACGGTGAGATTTAATAGTTAAATTGTATCTAGTAGCAGAAAAGATGCATAGATTTGTATTAAAGCAAAACACTTGCTGTTGTTGTCGTCGTCATATCCCCTCATGAAAGGGTGGTTTAGTTTGGTTTTGTCGCTCTACGGTCAATTTTTGCACACTTTAGGCTAATTAGAGCGGGACCTACTGTTAAACGTGGATTCCGAACCACTACTACTACTCCATATCACTATGGCTAGAGCTGATTTGCCCCTTTACAGTTTGGGAATGATATAGGTGAGAAGTCTGACTAGGCACCGTGATGCTCTACGGTCATATGACCGGGACCTACGGCTTAAAGTGGATTCCGAACCACTACAAACATCCATGACACCGCCGGGACTCGAACCCTGTGGCACCGAGCTTCAAAGTGCTAGTCACTCGGCCATTAGGCGCCGTCAGTCAAGTTCTAATAAGACTATTGGCCGTAAGGCTGACAACCCTACCATGTAAAAAGAAATCTCCTGTCTCGAAATCTGCCAGTAGACAAACGGCCTTGGCCCACCGTGGGACTGTTGAGCCGATGATGACATAATTTATAAAATCTTATATAAATATATGTAACAGATATATATATATATATATATATATATATATATATATATATATATACATTATATCTAACACATATAACAAAAAATAAATAAAATTTAATAAAGAAGCAAAAAAAAATTGATGCGCGATATTATGTAAATTTAACAAGTTTTAATTTTTGATTCGATTTTTGAAATTATCCAGTCCTAAATTATTCAAACGATTTTAACTGTCGATTATTTTGTGTTCCGTACTAAAAATGTTTCTTCACAAATATGTGATGCTTCAAACAGATTTGCATGTTACAATGCATTATATAATAATTACACCTAAATTATTTAACTCAATTTTAAAACAGAGCATGTTTTTGACAATAAAGAAAAAAAAAAAATTAGAAATAGAAAAAAAGAAAGAAAAAATATTTGCAGATAATGATACTACATCCAGACTGGGATGAAAAGTTATAAAAAAAAAAAAAAAAAAACTGAATAAAATATTTTTATAAAGCAAAAGCAGTTTTAATCTTTTATCAAATTTTGGTAATGTTTCAGAAAAATTATGAGTTGAAATTTTTTTAAGTAAAAGGACATAAGATGAGGCTAGTTCGGCTGTGCACCCTGATTTAAGAACGTCATAGAAATTCTCACTCTTATCACACTGAGTCATTAACAGCTTCCTGTATTGTGCGACGTAACAGTAAAACAGCAGCTAACCATACAACTTAATGACTTGCATTAGCTTCCTGTCATATTAAAAAAAAAATGAATAATGCATATAAGATCAGTAACATTTAATGGGTAACTTAAAAATTAACTTTACCCTTTGTATTCTTTTTTTTTTTTTTTTTTTTTTTTTTACAGTTGGCTGTTACATAATTTTTAATTTATTACTTTTTTTTTTTAATGATTTCATTGAATTTGATCGAAGATCGAATTGAATTGAAGATCATTTGAAGATTGAATTGAAGATCGTTTTACATTGAATTTAAAAATAATTCATAATTCACGGACATTATTCGTAATAGTCTTCGTCAATTTTCAACAACTTCAAGTCAGTGAGCAATCGCAAAATACATATTGGAAATACTATAAGCAGTGTAATATTTTTTTCTCAAGGGAAGAATTTTATAAAATTATTAATCAATTTTATTTTTTATTTTCATTCCCAGGAGACAGGAATGTAAAATTCTTTGACAAGTATATAATAACAACTCATCAATTAAATTTGACATAATTGAGTAATATCGTAGGTTAACACATGCAATTAGTGTTTAATATTACATGCAATTAGTGTTTTGTACTAATGAGAACAACCTGCCACTCAAATCTGATAGCAGATATTCGGTATCATGTATAATGAGACTCACAAAAATTAGCGATTCTCTGTACGACCTTCCTATATCGAAAGAATTATAGATAAAATAAGGACTACACTACACCATGAGTCGTTCGATCATGATTTGTGATAGATCATGAGCTGAGAAAAGTCTACTCCAAAGAGAAGTAAGGGAAGCCGACTCCTCTTGACGGATTTTCTTAAAAAAGGAGGGTTTTGGAGAAGAAAGGAGAAAATTCTGCGATAAATTGACCGGAAGTGTTTTTCTTTTTCTCTGAAGTGACTAAATATGCCTCACCATGGGGCTGTTGCGCCAATGATGATGACGATGAGAAAACTGCACAAAAATACTGCGAATCATTAACATGTCATTTTTTATGTAATGTAAAACAAATATTTAACAATAAAATATATTTATTCTTAAATTAATTTAATAAATATTTATATTATGAAATAAATACTCGTTCATAAAGAACACATACATTTAAAAATTGTACATAAATAATCTGCATTGATTAAAAGATATTAACATCAGTAGAATGCTATGCAATAAACATTTACAAAAATATAAGAAAAACAGAAAATACTTATTTAAGTAAGTAGTAAAAAAATTAACATTCATTTCAAAAATGCACTAATATATCAAGCTATTTTTCCACTACGTTGACAATACAGAAAACAGGAATTCGTTTTTCTGACATCAGTTGTCAATCAAATCTATGATCCAGTAAATGCTATACAAACATGACATTCAAGAATTTAGTAAACGGTGTTTACAAAACTATCAAATATTCTCTTTTAAGGAATATTTGTTAGCTGATTTGAAATATTTATAAAGACGAATTAAAATTTTCAAAACCAAAAGTGATTTATCTAAAAACAACATGAAATAGAACTTGGTTTTTGGAATTTTACCGGATTTATCAAGCCATTAAATAATTTCTTTTAATCTGCAGAAAAATAATAAATTCCAGCAAACGTAAAGATGTCTGTGATTTAATTTTTTTTTTTTTAAGCAAACTATAATCGTCAAGCAATTAATTATGTTATGAATAAGAAAATTAAAGAAAAATTCAGAAAACGCAATTAAATAAAAGCATTACACAAAACAAGAACGACAGAGAAAACTTCAACGAGTTGTTTTCAATGTTAAAGCGTTTTTAAGTTTCAAGTGTTAAAGCGTTTTAACTTTCAAGTATTAAAATTATCGAATAACATTTGTTGTTTACTTTTTGCTACATGAAGAACATTATTGGATGTACAAATTAATCTAATTAATTCAATTATGTTAATAAGAAAATAACTTAAAATTTCAATTAATAAAAAGTAGCAGGATAAATATATTCTTACTGTCAAAAACAAATCCTGTAATAAATATATTTTATATATGTTAAAACGAAGTAAATTTCAAATATTAAAATTATCCAAGAACTATTATTATTATTGCTATGTTGAAAACGGCATTAAATGAACAAGCAAAATATATATACAAATTACCTGTTTATTCAGTGAGTAGTCGAGTAAAAAGTAATCCTTGCTTTTGTTCCTCACATATATTATATCCGATTCAATGTTGTTTAAAATCTGATTAATTTTAAATCTAAACCAGAACTAAGAAATTTTCGTCCTGTTTTGCAGACTTTAAGTACAAGCATAGCAGCGCCCACTATCAAAAGCACTTTCAAAAGATTGTCATTAAAATAACCTTACTCAAAAGTAATAAATTTTATTCTAGACACAATACTTGATAATAATCTGTGATACAATTAATTAGACAAATGACAAATTATTATGGAGTGGCAAAAAAGAAGAAAACGTTATTCTACTTCCAATTAAGAGATGAATTCAACTCTAATGCAGACAATCGTCAGATTTATTACAGGTTTTTTTGTTTTTTTTTTATTCCAACAGCTGGGATATCTACAAATTATTTTTTATTTTAAAAATTTATCTTCTATCAAAGTTCATAACAAATTAAGAAATCATAAAATTTAGAATTTAATGTAAGAAAACAAAACGTATAACAGCACTCTTAAAAGTAAAAAAAAAACTATAGAATTCCAAACGATTTTTTAAATTTTTTTTCATCATTTTCACTTTGGAAAAAAAATTGTCTTTGCTTTCAGCAGACGATCTTTTAAAACAATTTTAAATAAATTTTTTTTTTTTTTTTAGAATTATTTTTTTTTACTAAATTGTTTAATAATACTCAATTAATTTGTAAATAAATATTACATATAAAAAAGGTTCGGAAGAAAATTAAAACCAAAATTGAAAGTGATCAAAGGCACGAAAAATCCGCTCCAGAAAGAAAAAAGACATAAAAGCTGTACGTGACTAAATTTGCACACATTGAAAGGCTGATAAATTAGAATTCATAAAAAATGAATTTTTTTAACATCATC
This sequence comes from Caerostris extrusa, assembly GCA_021605095.1. Classification (NCBI taxonomy): domain Eukaryota; kingdom Metazoa; phylum Arthropoda; class Arachnida; order Araneae; family Araneidae; genus Caerostris; species Caerostris extrusa. Next base: position 3,532 of record BPLR01019217.1, on the reverse strand, counting down.
AAGAATGAATTATCGTTCTAATGAACTTTTAAAAATGGAAAGATAGTTTTTAGACACTCTTTATTACGATTACGATTACGATTAACGACTCACTTACGATGGATATTTGAGAATAAAAATTTTCAGTAACTTATTGAAGATAGTGTGAACAATAAAAAAAAAATCACAGTAACTGAATGTCATGCTGTTACTGCATAGAAGTTTCTTTTAGGTGTTCATATCTTATTCATAATTAATACAAAAATTAATTGGAACTGTTTTTAGTAAATACAAATATTATGAATAAAACTAATAATCGGAAGAGGGTATCAAAGATTCTCAAAAAGATTACGACAAACTTCATGTATTCTAATAAGCGAATAAATTAAAAATTCAGGATAAATTCCTTAAAAAATTTGTAATGCATTATTCCGACTAGTCTCGTAAACAATTAGATTTTATTTTTCTACATGTAATTTAAAATGAAAAAAATTCTCAAAACTTTTAATACTTGGTTATATGAAGCATGCTTTGTTATTTTAACGTAAAAAATTACCTATCATTTTTTTTATTTATCATCTCTCATTATAATTGTATTCAACTGAAATTATGCAGAGTTATTTCATTACAGTTTCCAATGCTTTTAATTAAATGCATCTGTTGAGAAACACTAAAGGAAGTTTATTATCATTGCATTTGTTTAAAAACTTATCGTTATGATGGGGAAAACGAATACAAGATTATTCAGAATAAAAGAAATGTAGTTGCAATATTCTGAGAATCTTAAAAAAATTCCTTTTAAAAAATCAAAATTAAATCCTTCATTTTAAAAAAGTAATCTATTTTATTAAATACGAATAATAAACTAAATCAATACTAATTTTTTTCCAAATTAAAAAGAAAATAATAATAATATCTGAATTTGAGAAAATCAGAGATTTTTCCCTGTTTTACCATGGAATTCAAAACTATATTACGTATTTTTATGGGATTTATCCAAAAATTAATGTTCTTCTGAAATCTCAAACACAATTTATTGGGAACTTTTTTTCATGTGGAATATGATTACAACAATAGAAAGCGAGCATCCATACACTAAACGAATATGAAATTACGAATTTTGAACGGATAAGAATAAGAATTTTTAAGTAAAAAGCTCAAAGTAAAGATTATTTTATGCTCATTATTTTTTAATGTCACTTTCTAGTTAATAATCAAGGACATATCAAGGGAAGCAAAAATCAGTGGAATTAGCCAACAGAACTCAAATGTTTTTGAGATATTAACGACATCCAATAGAACGAGATCATAGATGAAGAAAGTTATTATTTTGCTATTGGATCAGTAGACAGGATGAAGAGATTGGTATAAAACTTCGACATAATGTTCTTTTCTCCCAACACTTCAAGCGGCCTGATGGTCCATTGGCTAGCACTCTGGCCTTTGTTTGCCACAAGCTTCAGGTTCTATTCAGGCGGTGGCATGGATGCATGTTAATAGTTTTTCGGAATCCACTTTAAGCTGTAGGTCACAGTCTAGAAATTAGCCTAAAGTGTGCACAAAATGACCACAGAAAGATAAACCAAACCAATTCTCCTACAATGCAATAACCTAAGTGGTTGATTGCAGATACCATTGTAATTTCCTGAATTAATTACCAAATTTTTATAAACATGAAACAGATTAGACCTAAATAGTCAGAACAAATTTTTTTTTTTAAAGAAAGCGTCATAGTTCGCCTAATATACTGCATTTCAAGTATAGCCTACTGAAATCATATTTATCGAACGTGCAGAAGTGAATAATTCCGTATTTTTGGGGGTGCGACAATAGATCTACCTCCTAGTGGTGCACCTGGTAATATCCTAGGCGGCTACAAAATCTACTATTATCAGCATGCAGCAACACTCAAAGTGGTCATCTTTGTGAGACTTCGTCTTACAATGGATTGCTGGTGGGCTGTCCCAATCTAAGAATGTTGAGATTCAACATTCCTTTGCCAGCTACGATGTTAAGATTTGCGATGGGCTATGACTGTTTGGCGCGCCATTTGCACCACATTGGCCTTTTGATAGCCCAAATTGACTGCTCTGTGGAAAACACGAGATTATGGACACCGAAGCATCCCCTAGCAGGATGCCCGGCCTTTCATAGGGACTCCGAGGTGAAAGATATTGGAGCGCTAGAACTATGCTGATGAGACATTGACTTTCTCTTATTGTTTTCTTTTTTTGTGTGTGTGCGTTTTACACTGTTTTGATCTCATAGAGTGTGTCGTTTCCTCTTGCCATCGGAAATAATAATAAAAAAAATTTATCTTTTTTTAAATTTGTAACATGAAATTTTTGAGACTACAGCTTGAAATTTTCCGACAAGGTAGGATAAATTTTCCGAAATAACTAGCTTCAAAAATTTTCGATTCATAATCACCCATTCAACAACTTCAGAAATCAGTGAGTTTTCATGTATACTTTATAAAGTGCAATTTACTCCTGATTGAAGAAAAATAATCTGAAACATTACATATTTCTATAATGATAAATTTGAAAGATGATCCATTCTTTTTTAGGAGAATAATCTCAAAATCGGCATGATTCCGTATAATTTTCTATTGTACAACAATCGCAAAAACGGATTAAAGAAAAAGAGAACAATTTGTTGAACAGCGCAAACTACAGTACAGGACAGTAAAAACTGCTCCGACTTGTATAAATCAGAACAATGTTTCGCGGGAGAAACGCGAGAAATATTTAAATGGAATCAGTCGAAGAAATTTTGTTTACTCATTACTTAATCAGCAGAAAGCCCATGAACCTTGACGACACAGCAAGTCGTGGAGAGAATAGGTGAATGCGAAATGTCATCTCTTCCACCTGCGTCCTGTCATTCAACCCGGCCTATTGGGCCATTTCTAAGAAAGCCTTTTCCTTGATGAACAATCGGTACGGGTAGCTGTGCATCAGGCGAGCATGACAAGTGATTCAGAAACAAAATGACATTCTTGCACAGTAAAATCTGGAAATTCTGTTGTTGTTCTTTAAAATCTATTCTCGCATTTTAAATATTTATAATAGTATTAAGTTGACCTTACTCTAGATATTATTTCTTTTTTTTTTTTTACAGCACCACAGTTGTCATTATCGTTAACTGGCACTCACAATCACAAAGTCAATCTATTCGCATCACTTTAGTAACTAAACTATTGAAAATGTATAGATAATATTATGAGTATATATATATATATATATATTGATTGTAGAGCGTTAGTGTACGGCTGACAACCCTACCGTAAAAGAAGCATCTCTCGTCTCGAAATCTGCCGAAAGTACCGCAGATAGCCTTGATCGAAATGGGGCTGTTGCGTCAATGATGATATATATATATAGTCTACAGTATTATCGATACAGCATTTTAACAGTTTAGTTACTAAAGTGATGCAAATATGATTGACTTTGTGATTGTGAATGCCAGTTATTTAATGAATCTGATGAACATGCTTTGAAAATTCTTATGAAAAACGGTAATGCCCACTGTGAAACAGTAAAAGATAATA
>BPLR01019216.1:0-16451 GCA_021605095.1 Caerostris extrusa | reverse complement strand
GATGGAGTTAAATAAAGATGAATTTGGTAAAATTAATCTTTATGCTTATTACGTCAAGACGGATGTATAATAAAGTCCTTAAGGAAAATAAAACCTTACAGTTTGTGGATCGGTGATTCATTGTAGCCAACATTTTATAAATGAAGAACAATAGATCTATATTCTAGTTAAAATTATTCCAAAAATCTTATTTGAGAAATTTTATATTCGACAAATATTAAAAAACAGTATTAAATCATCAAATGATTAAGGAAAAGTAATTTTATATAAATATCTTATTATTCCTGTCTATAATACATACTAGGGCCTGACAGCCAAGTGACTAGCGCTCTATTTTACAGGGTTGACAACCCTACCCCATAAAAAGAAAACATCTCATGTTTCAAAATCTGCCAGTAGCCCGACGGCCTTGTCCGACCATAGGGCTGTTGCGCCAATGATAATGATGATGATGATAATCACCACTCGTAATTTTCAGTGGTAAACATAAAATGATTTTTATACGTTTAGGGATTCTATTTTCTTTGGCAGAAGTTTTACAAATAAAACTACTTTTTTTCGCATATATATTTAAATAAACGAATATGATAATTTTTTCTATTTTAAGAGCTATTTCGACGCGGAAAACCATTAACACATGACAAGTTGCATCTAACATCGAAATATGAGATAGCCGTGATAAGTATGAAAAAGTATTTATTATTCATATTTCAATGAAACACAAACAAATAAGCTTTTGGAGCAGTGGTTCCCTAAGAGAGAAGATGAAAGTTGAAAACATGGAAAATTGTCTGTTTTGAGTTTAATTTAAAAATAAACAAAGAATATAAAAAAATATTTAATGTTTTGTAATCTATTGTAAATGATGAGACAAAAGCAATTGTGAATAACACGAAAGGCTGGATACAACAGTTAGATCTGTCATTATTTTTTCTTTCTTACCCATATATAAAAGCCTTATTTCTATTGCTTATCGAGAAGATAGTCATTAAAAGATATTTCACACTAGTCTGGATGTAATGAATCTCTTATAACAGATGGGCTGAAAAGATCATAGGCTGACACATAGATGGTGCTACTAGTATTAAATCCATATGATTTTTAGTTATCCCTAACCTTCAAAAGACACGTGTATGAATTTGAAAGCTGTTGCAGTAACACTCAAAAAACCGAATAGAGAATTCAAAAGAAATTGCACTGCTTTCCAAAAAAGGAAAAAGAAAATTCAGAAGAAAATTGCACTGCTTTCAAAAAGTAAAAAAGAAGGATTCAGTAAGAAATTGCACTGCTTTCAAAAAGAAAAAAAAAAGGATTAAAAAAAAAAAAAAAGAAAAAAAGGAAAAAAAAAAAAAAAAAGAGGATTCAGAAAGAAATTGCACTGCTTTCCAAAAAAGGAAAAAAAAGAAAATTCAGAAGAAAATTGCACTGCTTTCCAAAAAGTAAAAAAGAGGATTCAGTAAGAAATTGCACTGCTTCAAATAGAAAAAAAAGAGGATTAAAAAAAAAAAAAAAAAAAAAAAGAGAAGATTCAGAACGAAATTGCACTGCTTTCAAAAAAGAAAAAAAAGAAGATTCAGAAAAAATTGCACTGTTTTCAAAAAAAAAAAAAAAAAAAAAAAAGAAAATGCACTGCTTTCAAAAAAAAAAAAAAAAAAAGAGGATTTCAAGAAAATTGCACTGCTTTCCAAAAAAAAAAGGAAAAAAAAAAAAATTCAGAAGAAAAAATTGCACTGCTTTCAAAAAAAAAAAGAGGATTCAGTAAGAAAAATTGCACTGCTTCAAAAAAAAAAAAAAAAAAAAGCACTGCTTTCAAAAAAAAAAAAAAAAGGATTAAAAAAAAAAAAAAAAGAAAAAAAAAAAAAAAAAAAAAAGAATTCAGAACGAAATTGCACTGCTTTCCAAGAAAGAAAAAAAAGAAGATTCGGAAAGACAATGCACTGTTTTCCAAAAAAAAAAATAGAGAATTCAAAAGAAATTGCACTGCTTTCCAAAAAAAAAAAAAAGAAAATTCAGAAGAAAATTGCACTGCTTTCCAAAAAGTAAAAAGAGGATTCAGTAAAAATTGCACTGCTTCCAAAAGAAAAAAAGGAAAAAAAAAAAAAAAAAAAAAATTGCACTGCTTTCCAAAAAAAGGAAAAGAAAAAAAGAAATTGCACTGCTTTCCAAAAAAAAAAAAAAAGAAGATTCAGAAGAAATTGCACTGCTTTCCAAAAAAGAAAAAGAAAATTCAGAAAAAATTGCACTGCTTTCAAAAAGTAAAAAGAGGATTCAGAAAAAATTGCACTGCTTCCAAAAAGAAAAAAAAAAAAAATTCATTAAAAAAAAAAAAAGAGGATTCAGAACGAAATTGCACTGCTTTCAAAAAGAAAAAAAGAAGATTCGGAAAGACAATTGTTTTCCAAAAAAAAATAAAATTGCACTGCTTTCCAAAAAGTAAAAGAGAATTCAGTAAGAAATTGCACTGCTTCCAAATAGAAAAAAGAGGATTAAAAAAAAAAAGAAAAAAAAAAAAAAAAAAGGATTCAGAACGAAATTGCACTGCTTTCAAAAAAGAAAAAAGAAAATTCAAAAAAAATTGCACTGTCCAAAAAAAAAAGAAATTCAGAAAGAAATTGCACTGCTTTCCAAAAAGAAAAAAAAGGATTCAGTAAGAAATTGCACTGCTTCAAAAAAAAAAAAAAAAAAAAAAAAAGAGGATTCAGAAAAAATTGCACTGCTTTCCAAAAAAAAAAGAATTCAGAAAAAATTGCACTGCTTTCCAAAAAAAAAAAAGAAATTCAAAAAAATTGCACTGCTTTCAAAAAAAAAAAGAGGATTCAGTAAGAAATTGCACTGCTTCAAAAAGGAAAAAAAAATTCAAAAAAAAAAAAAAAAAAAAAAAAAAAAAAGGATTCAGAAAAGAAATTGCACTGCTTCCAAAAAAAAAAGAAAAAAAAAAAAAAAAAAAAAAAAGGATTCAGAAAGAAATTGCACTGCTTTCAAAAAAAAAAAAGAAGATTCAGTAAGAAAATGCACTGTTTTCCAAAAAGAAAAAGAGAATTCAAAAGAAATTGCACTGCTTTCCAAAAAAAAAAAATATTCGAAAAAGAAAATTCAGAAGAAAATTGCACTGCTTTCCAAAAAAAAAAAGAGGATTCAGTAAGAAATTGCACTGCTTCCAAATAGAAAAAAAATTAAAAAAAAAAAAAAAAAAAAAAAGGATTCAGAACGAAATTGCACTGCTTTCAAAAAAGAAAAAAAAGAAATTCAGAAAAAATTGCACTGCTTTCCAAAAAGAAAAAGAAGATTCAAAGAAATTGCACTGTTTTCCAAAAGAAAAAAAAATTAAAAAAAAAAAAAAGAATTCAAAAGAAATTGCACTGCTTTCCAAAAAAAAAAAAAGAAATTCAGAAAGAAATTGCACTGCTTTCAAAAAAAAAGAGGATTCAAAAAAAATTGCACTGCTTTCCAAAAAGAAAAAAGAAAATTCAAAAAAAACTGCTTTCAAAAAGAAAAAAAGAAGATTCAGAAAGAAATTGCACTGCTTTCCAAAAAAAAAAAAAGAAAAAAAGAGGATTAAAAAAAAAAAAAAAAAAAAATTCAAAAGAAATTGCACTGCTTTCAAAAAGTAAAAAGAAGGATTCAGAAAGAAAATTGCACTGCTTTCCAAAAAAAAAAAAAAAAAAATTCAAAAGAAATTGCACTGCTTTCCAAAAAAAAAAAAAGAGGATTCAAAAAAAAAAAAAAAGAAATTCAGAAGAAAATTGCACTGCTTTCCAAAAAAAAAAAAGAGGATTCAGAAAGAAAAAAATTGCACTGCTTTCCAAAAAAAAAAAGGATTCGAAAAAAAAAAAAAAAAAAAGATTCAGAACGAAATTGCACTGCTTTCCAAAAAAGAAAAAAAAAAATTGCACTTTCCATTCAATGAAGAAAATTGCACTGCTTTCCAAAAAGAAAAAAGGATTCAAAAAATTGCACTGCTTCCAAAAAGAAAAAAAAGAGGATTGCACTTCCTGTTTCCAAAAAAAAAAAAAAAAAAAGAAAAAAAATTCAGAAAAAATTGCACTGCTTTCAAAAAAAAAAAGAAGATTCAGAAAATTGCACTGCTTCCAAAAAAGAAAAAGAGGATTCAGAAAGAAATTGCACTGCTTTCCAAAAAAAAAAAAGAGAAAAAAAAAAAGAAAAAGAATTTTTCAAAAAGAAAAAAGAAAAAAAATTGCACTGCTTTCCAAAAAAAGAGGATTAAAAAAAAAAAAAAAGAGGATTCAGAAAGAAATTGCACTGCTTTTCAAAAAGAAAAAAGAAGATTCAAAAAAAATTGCACTGTTTTCCAAAAAAAAAAGAAAAAGAAAATTCAAAAAAAATTGCACTGCTTTCCAAAAAAGGAGGATTAAAAAAATTGCAAAAAAAAAAAAAATTAAAAAAAAAAAAAAAAAAAAAAGAGGATTCAGAACGAAATTGCACTGCTTTCCAAAAAAGAAAAAGAAGGATTCAAAAGAAAATTGCACTGCTTTTCCAAAAAAAAAAAAAAAAGGATTCAGAAGAAATTGCACTGCTTTTAAAAAAAAAAAGAGGATTAAAAAAAAAAAAAAAAAAAAAAAAAACAAAAATTGCACTGCTTTCCAAAAAGAAAAAGAAAATTCAAAAAAAATTGCACTGCTTTCCAAAAAAAAAAAAAGAATTCAGAAGAAAATTGCACTGCTTTCCAAAAGTAAAAAGAGGATTCAGTAAAAATTGCACTGCTTCCAAATAGAAAAAAAAGAGGATTAAAAAAAAAAAAAAAAAAAGGATTCAAAAAAGAAAAAAGAAATTGAACGAAATTGCACTGCTTTCCAAAAAAAAAAAAAGATTCGGAAAGAAAAAACTGTTTTCCAAAAAAAAAGAGAATTCAAAAAAATTGCACTGCTTTCCAAAAAAAAAAAAAAGAAAAAGATTCGAAAAAAAAAAAAAAAAAAAAATTCAGGATTCAAAAAATTGCACTGCTTTAAAAAAAAAAGAAAAAAGAGGATTCAGAAGAAAATTTGCACTGCTTTCCAAAAAGTAAAAGAAAAGAAAGAAAATTGCAAAAAGAAAAAGAGGGATCAAAAGCAGAAAAAATTGCACTGCTTTCCAAAAAAGAAAAAAAAGAAGATTCAGAAGAAAATTGCACTGCTTTCCAAAAAGAAAAAAGAATTCAGAAAGAAATTGCACTGTTTTCCAAAAAGAAAAAAGAATTCAAAAAAATTGCACTGCTTTCCAAAAAGAAAAAAGAAATTCAAAGAAAATTGCACTGCTTTCCAAAAAGTAAAAAGAGGATTCAGTAAGAAATTGCACTGCTTCCAAATAGAAAAAAGAGGATTAAAAAAAAAAAAAAAAAAAAGAAAAAGATTCAGAACGAAATTGCACTGCTTTCCAAAAAAGAAAAAAAAATTCGGAAAGACAATGCACTGTTTTCCAAAAAACCGAATAGAGAATTCAAAAGAAATTGCACTGCTTTCCAAAAAAGGAAAAAGAAAATTCAGAAAAAATTGCACTGCTTTCCAAAAAGTAAAAAGAGGATTCAGTAAGAAATTGCACTGCTTCCAAATAGAAAAAAAGAGGATTAAAAAAAAAAAAAAAAAAAAGGATTCAGAACGAAATTGCACTGCTTTCCAAAAAGAAAAAAGAAGAAAATTGCACTGTTTTCCAAAAACCGAAAAGAGGATTCAGTAAGAAATTGCACTGCTTTCCAAAAAAAAAAGAATTCAAAAAAATTGCACTGAAAAAAAAAGAATTCAGAAAGAAATTGCACTGCTTCCAAAAAGAAAAAGAAAAGAAATTGCACTGCTTTCCAAAAAAGAAAAAAAAAAAGAAGATTCGGAAAGAAAATGCACTGTTTTCCAAAAAAAAAAAGAGAATTCAAAAAAAATTGCACTGCTTTCCAAAAAGGAAAAAGAAAATTCAGAAGAAAATTGCACTGCTTTCCAAAAAGTAAAAAGAGGATTCAGTAAGAAATTGCACTGCTTCCAAATAGAAAAAAAGAGGATTAAAAAAAAAAAAAAAAAAGAGGATTCAGAACGAAATTGCACTGCTTTCCAAAAAAAAAAAAAAGAAGATTCAGTAAAGAAATTGCACTGTTTTCCAAAAAAAAAAAAGAAGATTCAAAAAAATTGCACTGCTTTCCAAAAAAAAAGAAAAAAAAAATTCAGAAGAAAATTGCACTGCTTTCCAAAAAGTAAAAAAGAGGATTCAGTAAGAAATTGCACTGCTTCCAAATAGAAAAAAAGAGGATTAAAAAAAAAAAAAGAAAAGAGATTCAGAACGAAATTGCACTGCTTTCCAAAAAAAAAAAAAAGAAGATTCAGAAAGAAATTGCACTGTTTTCCAAAAAAAAAAAAGAATTCAAAAGAAATTGCACTGCTTTCCAAAAAGAAAAAAAATTCAGAAGAAAATTGCACTGCTTTCCAAAAAAAAAAAAAGAGGATTCAGTAAGAAATTGCACTGCTTTCCAAAAAAAAAAAAAAATTAAAAAAAAAAAAAAAAAGAAGAAAAATTGCACTGCTTTCCAAAAAAGAAAAAAGAGGATTCAGAAGAAATTGCACTGCTTCCAAAAAAGAAAAAAAAGAGAAAAAAATTAAAAAAAAAAAAAAAAAAGAGGATTCAGAACGAAATTGCACTGCTTTCCAAAAAGAAAAAAAAGAAGATTCAAAAAGAAATTGCACTTCCAAAAAAAAAGAGAATTCAAAAGAAAATTGCACTGCTTTCCAAAAAAAGTAAAAAGAAATTCAGTAAGAAATTGCACTGCTTCCAAAAAAAAAGAGGAAAAAGAAAAAAAGAAAAAGAGCTTTCCAAAAAAAAAAAAATGGATTCAGAAGAAATTGCACTGCTTTCCAAGAAAGAAAAAAAGAAGGATTCGAAAAAAATGCACTGTTTTCCAAAAAAAAAATAGAAAATTCAAAAGAAATTGCACTGCTTTCCAAAAAAGGAAAAAGAAAATTCAGAAAAAATTGCACTGCTTTCCAAAAAGTAAAAAGAGGATTCAGTAAGAAATTGCACTGCTTCCAAATAGAAAAAAAGAGGATTAAAAAAAAAAAAAAAAAAGGATTCAGAAAAAATTGCACTGCTTTCCAAGAAAGAAAAAAAAGAAGATTCGAAAGACAATGCACTGTTTTCCAAAAAAAAAAAAGAGAATTCAAAAGAAATTGCACTGCTTTCCAAAAAAGGAAAAAAAAAAATTCAGAAGAAATTGCACTGCTTTCAAAAAGTAAAAAGAGGATTCAGTAAGAAATTGCACTGATTTCAAAAGAAAAAATTGCAATTTCCAAAAAAAAAGAGATTCAGAAAGAAATTGCACTGCTTTCCAAAAAAAAAAGAAAAAGAAAATTCAGAAGAAATTGCACTGCTTTCCAAAAAGTAAAAAAGAGGATTCAGTAAGAAATTGCACTGCTTCCAAATAGAAAAAAGAGGAAAAAAAAAAAAAAAAAAAGAGGATTCAGAACGAAATTGCACTGCTTTCCAAAAAGAAAAAGAAGATTAGAAAGAAATGCACTGTTTTCCAAAAAACCGAAGAGAATTCAAAAAAATTGCACTGCTTTCCAAAAAGGAAAAAGAAAATTCAGAAGAAAATTGCACTGCTTTCCAAAAAGTAAAAAGAGGATTCAGTAAAAAATTGCACTGCTTCCAAATAGAAAAAAAGAGGATTAAAAAAAAAAAAAAAAAAGAGGATTCAGAACGAAATTGCACTGCTTTCCAAAAAGAAAAAAGAAGATTCAGAAAGAAATTGCACTGCTTTCCAAAAAAAAAAGAGGATTAAAAAAAAAAAAAAAAGAATTCAAAAGAAATTGCACTGCTTTCCAAAAAAAAAAAAAGAAAATTCAGAAAAAAAGAAAAAGTAAAAAAAAGAGGATTCAGTAAGAAATTGCACTGCTTCCAAAAAGAAAAAGAAATTAAAAAAAAAAAAAAAAAAAAGAGGATTCAGAACGAAATTGCACTGCTTTCCAAAAAAAAAGAAAAAAAAAAAAAAGGATTCAAAAAATTGCACTGCTTTCCAAAAAGGAAAAAGAAAATTCAGAAGAAAATTGCACTGCTTTCCAAAAAGTAAAAAGAGGATTCAGTAAGAAATTGCACTGCTTCCAAAAAGAAAAAGAGGATTAAAAAAAAAAAAAAAAAAGAGAAGAAAAAATTGCACTGCTTTCCAAAAAAGAAAAAAGGATTCAGAAAAAATTGCACTGCTTTCCAAAAAAAAAAGAGATTCAGAAAGAAATTGCACTGCTTTCCAAAAAGAAAAAGAGGATTAAAAAAAAAAAAAAAAAAAAAGGGATTCAAAAAAAATTGCACTGCTTTCCAAAAAGAAAAAAGAAGAATTCAGAAAAAAATTGCACTGCTTTCCAAAAAGAAAAAGAGGAAAAAAAAAAAAAAAAGAGGATTCAAACGAAATTGCACTGCTTTCCAAAAAGAAAAAAAGAGGATTAAAAAAAAAAAAAAAAAAAAGAGGAAGAAAGAAAACTGCTTTCCAAAAAGAAAAAAGAAGAATTCAAAAAAAAAAAAGCAAAAGAGGAAAAAAAAAGAAAAGAGGATTCAGAAAGAAATTGCACTGCTTTCCAAAAAGAAAAAAAAAAAAAGGATTCAGAAAAAAATTGCACTGCTTTCCAAAAAGTAAAAAGAAAATTCAGAAGAAAATTGCACTGCTTTCCAAAAAAAAAAGAAAATTCAGAAGAAATTGCACTGCTTTCCAAAAAAGAAAAAAGAGGATTCAGTAAGAAATTGCACTGCAAAAAAAAAAAAGAAAAAAAAAAATTGCACTGTTTTCCAAAAAAATAAAGAATTCAAAAGAAATTGCACTGCTTTCCAAAAAAAGGAAAAAGAAATTCAGAAGAAAATTGCACTGCTTTCCAAAAAGTAAAAAGAGGATTCAGTAAGAAATTGCACTTTTTCAAAAATAGAAAAAAAAAAGGATTAAAAAAAAAAAAAAAGAGGATTCAGAACGAAATTGCACTGCTTTCCAAAAAAGAAAAAAGAAGATTCCAGAAGAAATTGCACTGCTTTTCCAAAAAGAAAAAGAGAGATTCAAAAGAAATTGCACTGCTTTCCAAAAAAAAAAAAAAGAAAATTCAGAAGAAAATTGCACTGCTTTCCAAAAAGAAAAAGAGGATTCAGAAGAAATTGCACTGCTTTCCAAATAGAAAAAAAGAGGATTAAAAAAAAAAAAAAAGAGGATTCAAAAAATTGCACTGCTTTCCAAAAAAGGAAAAAAAAAAAGATTCAGAAGAAAATTGCACTGCTTTCCAAAAAGTAAAAAGAGGATTCAGTAAGAAATTGCACTGCTTCCAAATAGAAAAAAAGAGGATTAAAAAAAAAAAAAAAAAGAGGATTCAGAACGAAATTGCACTGCTTTCCAAAAAAAAAAAAAAAAAATTCAAAGAAAATTGCACTGCTTTCCAAAAAAGAAAAAGAGGATTCAGAAGAAATTGCACTGCTTCCAAAAGAAAAAAAGAGGATTAAAAAAAAAAGAAAAAAGGATTCAGAAGAAATTGCACTGCTTTCCAAAAAAAAAAAAGAGGCACTGCTTTCCAAAAAAAAAAAAGAGAAAAAAAAAAAAAAAGAGGATTCAGAAGAAAATTGCACTGCTTTCCAAAAAAGAAAAAAGAAAGATTTGCACTGTTCAAAAAAAAAAATTGCACTGCTTTTCCAAAAGAAAAAAGAGGAAAAAAAAAAAAAGATTCAAAAGAAATTGCACTGCTTTCCAAAAAGAAAAAGAAGATTCAGAAGAAATTGCACTGCTTTCCAAAAAAAAAAGAGAATTCAGTAGAAATTGCACTGCTTTCCAAAAAGAAAAAGAGGATTCAGTAAGAAAAAAAATAGAAAAAAAGAGGAAAAAAAAAAAGAGGATTCAGAACGAAATTGCACTGCTTTCCAAAAAGAAAAAAAGAAGATTCGAAAGAAATGCACTGTTTTCCAAAAACCGAATAGAGAATTCAAAAAAAAATTGCACTGCTTTCCAAAAAAGAAAAAGAAAATTCAGAAAAAATTGCACTGCTTCCAAAAAAGAAAAAAGAGGATTCAAAAAATTGCACTGAAAAAAAAAGAAAAGACAATGCACTGCTTTCCAAAAAAAAAAGAGGATTCAGTAAGAAATTGCACTGCTTTCCAAATAGAAAAAAAAGAGGATTAAAAAAAAAAAAAAAAGAAAAGATTCAGAAAGAAATTGCACTGCTTTCCAAAAAGAAAAAAAAAGAAGATTCAAAAAAATTGCACTGTTTTCCAAAAAACCGAGAGAATTCAAAAGAAATTGCACTGCTTTCCAAAAAAAAAAAAAAAAAAAAGAAAATTAAAAAAAAAGTAAAAAGAGGATTCAGAACGAAATTGCACTGCTTTCCAAAAAAAAAAAGAAGATTCGAAAAGAAAAAAAAAACCAAAAAAAAATTCAAAAGAAATTGCACTGCTTTCCAAAAAGAAAAAGAATTCAGAAAGAAAATTGCACTGCTTTCCAAAAGTAAAAAGAGGATTCAGTAAGAAATTGCACTGCTTCCAAATAGAAAAAGAGGATTAAAAAAAAAAAAAAAAGAGGATTCAGAACGAAATTGCACTGCTTTCCAAAAAGAAAAAAGAAGATTCGAAAGAAATGCACTGTTTTCCAAAAACCGAAAAGAGAATTCAAAAGAAATTGCACTGCTTTCCAAAAAAGGAAAAAGAAATTCAGAAAAAATTGCACTGCTTTCCAAAAAAAAAAAAAGAGATTCAGAAAAAATTGCACTGCTTTCCAAAAGAAAAAAGAAGATTAAAAAATTGCACTGCTTTCCAAAAAAAAAAAAGAGATTCAGAAAGAAATTGCACTGCTTTCCAAAAAAAAAAAAAAGAAGATTCAGAAAAAATTGCACTGCTTTCCAAAAAAAAAAAGAAAAGAAAAAAATGCACTGCTTTCCAAAAAGAAAAAAGAAAAAAAGAAATTGCACTGCTTTCCAAAAAGAAAAAGAAAATTCAAAGAAAATTTGCACTGCTTTCCAAAAAAAAAAGAATTCAGTAAGAAATTGCACTGCTTTCCAAAAAAAAAAGGAAAAAAGAAAAAGAAAAAATTGCACTGCTTTCCAAAAAGAAAAAAGAATTCAGAAAAAATGCACTGTTTTCCAAAAAGAAAAAGAGGATTCAGAAAAAAATTGCACTGCTTTCCAAAAAAGAAAAAAAGAGGATTCAGAAAAATTGCACTGCTTTCCAAAAAGAAAAAGAGGATTAAAAAAAAAAAAAAAGAGGATTCAGAAAAAATTGCACTGCTTTCCAAAAAAAAAGAGAAAAAAAAATTGCACTGCTTTTCCAAAAAAAAAAGAAAGAAAAATTGCACTGCTTTCCAAAAAGAAAAAAAAAAAGAATTCAGAAAGAAATTGCACTGCTTTCCAAAAAGAAAAAGAGGATTCAGAAGAAATTGCACTGCTTTCCAAAAAGAAAAAAGAAGATTCAGAAGAAATGCACTGTTTTCCAAAAAAAAAAGAGAATTCAAAAGAAATTGCACTGCTTTCCAAAAAAGGAAAAAGAAAATTCAGAAGAAAATTGCACTGCTTTCCAAAAAGTAAAAAGAGGATTCAGTAAGAAATTGCACTGCTTCCAAATAGAAAAAAAAGAGGATTAAAAAAAAAAAAAAAAAGAGATTCAGAACGAAATTGCACTGCTTTCCAAAAAGAAAAAAAGAAGATTCGAAAGAAAATGCACTGTTTTCCAAAAAAAAGAATAGAGAATTCAAAAGAAATTGCACTGCTTTCCAAAAAAAAAAGAAAATTCAGAAGAAAATTGCACTGCTTTCCAAAAAAGAAAAAAGAGGATTCAGTAAGAAATTGCACTGCTTCCAAATAGAAAAAGAGGATTAAAAAAAAAAAAAAAAGAGGATTCAGAAAAAATTGCACTGCTTTCCAAGAAAGAAAAAAAGAAGATTCGAAAGACAATGCACTGTTTTCCAAAAACCGAATAGAGAATTCAAAAGAAATTGCACTGCTTTCCAAAAAGGAAAAAGAAAATTCAGAAGAAAATTGCACTGCTTTCCAAAAAAAAAAAAGAGGATTCAGTAAGAAATTGCACTGCTTTCCAAATAGAAAAAAAGAGAGGATTAAAAAAAAAAAAAAAAAAAAGAGGATTCAAAAGAAATTGCACTGCTTTCCAAAAAAAAAAAAGAGGATTCAGAAGAAATTGCACTGCTTTCCAAAAAAAGAAAAAGAAAATTCAAAAAAAATTGCACTGCTTTCCAAAAAGTAAAAAGAGATTCAGTAAGAAATTGCACTGCTTTCCAAAAGAAAAAAAGAGGATTAAAAAAAAAAAAAAAAGAAAAAAATTGCACTGCTTTCCAAAAAAGAAAAAAAGGAAAAAAAAAAAAAAAAATTCAGAAGAAATTGCACTTTGCACTTTCCAAAAAGAAAAAAGAGATTAAAAAAAAAGAAAAAAGAAAAAAAAAAAAAGACAAAATTGCACTGCTTTCCAAAAAGAAAAAGAAAAAAAGAGAAAAAATTGCACTGCTTTCCAAAAAAGAAAGAGAATTCAGAAGAAAATTGCACTGCTTTCCAAAAAGTAAAAAGAGGATTCAGTAAAAATTGCACTGCTTCCAAATAAAAAAAAAAGAGGATTAAAAAAAAAAAAAAAAGAAGATTCAGAACGAAATTGCACTGCTTTCCAAAAAGAAAAAGAGGATTCAGAAGAAAATTGCACTGCTTTCCAAAAACCGAAAAAGAATTCAGTAAGAAAAAATTGCACTGCTTCCAAAAAGAAAAAGAGGATTAAAAAAAAAAAAAAAAGAGGATTCAGAAAAATTGCACTGCTTTCCAAAAAAAAAGAAGATTCGAAAGAAATGCACTGTTTTCCAAAAACCGAAAGAGAATTCAAAAAAATTGCACTGCTTTCCAAAAAAAAAAAAAAAATTCAGAAGAAAATTGCACTGCTTTCCAAAAAGTAAAAGAGGATTCAGTAAGAAATTGCACTGCTTCCAAATAGAAAAAAGAGGATTAAAAAAAAAAAAAAAAAAAAAGGATTCAGAACGAAAAAAAAATTCAAAGAAAATGCACTGTTTTCCAAAAAAACCGAAAAGAGAATTCAAAAGAAATTGCACTGCTTTCCAAAAAAAAGGAAAAAGAAAATTCAGAAGAAAATTGACTGCTTTCCAAAAAGTAAAAGAGGATTCAGTAAGAAATTGCACTGCTTTCAAAAAAAAAGAAGATTAAAAAAAAAAAAAAAAACTGTTTTCCAAAAAAAAAAAAAAGAATTCAAAAGAAATTGCACTGCTTTCCAAAAAAAAAAAAGAAATTCAAAAGAAATTGCACTGCTTTCCAAAAAAAAAAAAAGAATTCAGAAGAAAATTGCACTGCTTTCCAAAAAGAAAAAGAGGATTAAAAAAAAAAAAAAAGAGGATTCAGTAAAAAATTGCACTGCTTCCAAAAAGAAAAAAAGAGGATTAAAAAAAAAAAAAGAAAAGGGATTCAGAACGAAATTGCACTGCTTTCCAAAAAAGAAAAAAAAGATTCGAAAAAAATGCACTGTTTTCCAAAAAAACCGAATAGAGAATTCAAAAAAAATTGCACTGCTTTCCAAAAAGGAAAAAGAAAATTCAGAAGAAAATTGCACTGCTTTCCAAAAAGTAAAAAGAGGATTCAGAAGAAATTGCACTGCTTCCAAATAAAAAAAAAGAAAAATTAGGATTAAAAAAAAAAAAAAGAGATTCAGAACGAAATTGCACTGCTTTCCAAAAAAGAAAAAGAAGATTCAGAAAGAAATGCACTGTTTTCCAAAAAGAAAAAGAATTCAAAAGAAATTGCACTGCTTTCCAAAAAGAAAAAAAAAAGATTCAGAAAAAAATGCACTGAAAAAAAAAAGAAAAAGAGAAAATTCAAAGAAATTGCACTGCTTTCCAAGAAAGAAAAAAAGAAAAAAAAATTGCACTGCTTTCCAAAAAAAAAAGAATTCAAAAAAATTGCACTGCTTTCCAAAAAAAAAAAAGAAATTCAGAAAAAATTGAAAAAAAGAGATTCAGTAAGAAATTGCACTGCTTTCCAAATAAAAAAAGAGGATTAAAAAAAAAAAAGAACGAAATTGCACTGCTTTCCAAAAAGAAAAAAAGAAGATTCGAAAGACAATGCACTGTTTTCCAAAAAAAATAGAGAATTCAAAAGAAATTGCACTGCTTTCCAAAAAGGAAAAAAAGAAAATTCAGAAGAAAATTGCACTGCTTTCCAAAAAGTAAAAGAGGATTCAGTAAAAAATTGCACTGCTTTCCAAAAGAAAAAAAGAAATTAAAAAAAAAAAAAAAAAAAGAGGATTCAGAAGAAATTGCACTGCTTTCCAAAAAGGAAAAATAGAAGAAATTGCAAAAAATTGCACTGCTTTCCAAAAAAAGAAAAAAGAAAATTCAGAAGAAATTGCACTGCTTTCCAAAAAGAAAAAAGGATTCAGAAAAAATTGCACTGCTTCCAAAAAAAAAGAAAAAAAAAGGATTCAGAACGAAATTGCACTGCTTTCCAAAAAAGAAAAAGAAGATTCGAAAGAAAATTGCACTGCTTTTCCAAAAAAAAAGAGAATTCAAAAAAAATTGCACTGCTTTCCAAAAAAGGAAAGTAAAAAGAGGATTCAGAAGAAAAGAAAAGAAAAAGAGGATTAAAAAAAGAAAAAGAGGATTCAGAACAAAATTGCACTGCTTTCCAAGAAAGAAAAAAGAAAGAAGATCAGAAAGAAAATGCACTGTTTTCCAAAAAGAAAAAGAGAATTCAAAAGAAATTGCACTGCTTTCCAAAAAGTAAAAAAAATTCAGTAAAAATTGCACTGCTTTCCAAAAAAAAGAGAAAAAAAAAAAATTAAAAAAAAAAAAAAAAGGATTCAGAACGAAATTGCACTGCTTTCCAAGAAAGAAAAAAGAAGATTCGAAAGAAAATGCACTGTTTTCCAAAAAAAAAGAGGATTCAAAGAAATTGCACTGCTTTCCAAAAAGGAAAAGAAAAAATTCAGAAGAAATTGCACTGCTTTCAAAAGAGAAAAAGAGGATTTAAAAAAAGAAAAAGAGATTCAGAAAAAAAATGCACTGCTTTCAAAAAAGAAAAAAGAATATTCAGAAGAAATTGCACTGCTTTCCAAAAAAAAGTAAAAAGAGGGATTCAGTAAGAAATTGCACTGCTTCCAAATAGAAAAAGAGGATTAAAAAAAAAAAAAAAAAAAAGGATTCAGAAAGAAATTGCACTGCTTTCCAAAAAGTAAAAAGAAAAAAGAAATTGCACTTCCAAACTGAAAAAGAGGATTAAAAAGAAAAAAGAGGATTCAGAACGAAATTGCACTGCTTTCCAAAAAGAAAAAAAAGAAATTCAACTGAAAAAAGAAAATTGCAAGAAAATACTGCTTCCAAAAAAAAAAGAGGATTCAAAAGAAAAACTTTTCAAATAGAAAAAAAGAGGATTAAAAAAAAAAAAGAAAAAGAGGATTCAGAACGAAATTGCACTGCTTTCCAAAAAGAAAAAAAGAAGATTCAGAAAAAATGCACTGTTTTCCAAAAACCGAATAGAGAATTCAAAAGAAATTGCACTGCTTTCCAAAAAAGGAAAAAAAAAAAGAAGAAAATTGCAGGGTTTCCAAAAAAAAAGAGGATTCAGAAAGAAATTGAAAAAAAGAAAAAAGAGGATTAAAAAAAAAAAAGAAAAAGAGGATTCAGAAAGAAATTGCACTGCTTTCCAAGAAAGAAAAAAAGATTCGGAAAGACAATTGAGAACGAAATTGCACTGCTTTCCAAAAAAGGAAAAAGAAAATTCAGAAGAAAATTGCACTGCTTTCCAAAAAAAAAGGAAAAAAGAGGTTTCAGAAGAAATTGCACTGCTTTCCAAAAAGTAAAAAGAAGATTCAGTAAAAATGCACTGTTTCCAAAAAACCGAATAGAAATTAAAAGAAAAAAAAAAAAAAAAAAATTTTACTGCTTTAAAAAAAAAAGAGGATTCAAAAGAAATTGCACTGCTTTCCAAAAAGAAAAAAGAGGATTAAAAGACAAGCAAAAAAAAGAGGAAAAGAAAATTCAGTGAACGAAAATGCAGCTTTCCAAAAAGAAAAGGATTAAAAAAGAAAAAAGTTATATTAAAAAAAGCAAAAGAGGATTCAGATCAAATTGCACTGCTTTCCAAAAAAGGAAAAATAATATTCAGAAGAAAATTGTATTGCTTTCCAAAAGTAAAAGAGGATCTCAGTAAGAAATTGTAATTGCTTCTAAACAGAAAAAAAGAGGATTAAAAAAAAAGAAAAAGAAATTCAGAAATAATTTTGTACTTGAAAAGGAAAAGAAAATTCAGAAGAAAATAGCACTGCTTTCCAAAGTGTCCTGAGATTCAGTATGAAATTGCACCACTTCCAAATAGAAAAAAAGAGGATTAATAAAAAAGAAAAAGAGGGATTAAAAAAAGAAAAAGAGGATTCAGAACGAAATTGCACTGCTTTCCAAAAAGGAAAAGAAAATCTCAGAAGAAAATTTGTACTGCTTTCCAAAAGTAAAAAGAGGATACAGTGAGAAAAATCCAAAT
>BPLR01019215.1:0-74909 GCA_021605095.1 Caerostris extrusa | reverse complement strand
TCCTCCTACGCATTGGCGAGAGCGCCTCCTGTGTCGTTCATTAGAAATAATAGTCAGTTGACCTACAACCAGTGACGAAATATATTTTGTGCATCCAGCGAGTACGTAAAAATCTTTATTTTCGGCTTGTTCGTGAAATCCTTTCACGAATCTATACTATATGTTTTAAATGTATTAAATATTTTTTTTTTCTAATGCAGCTGGCAAACACTGAGACAACGGTCTTGGATGCTTGAAGGCAAGCGCTGCACAGACGTTACTCCCTTTGATTACCCAGGGGGCGCGTGTGGCTTGAAGATATACTACGGACGCGAGGAACACAACGCTTTACGATCCCATTAAACCGGGAGCTACGGTTTAAAGTGGATTCCGAACTACTACAACCATCCATGGCACCGCCGGGACTCGAACCCGAAACCTGGTACCGAGTGCCAGAGCGCTTGCCACTCGGCCGTTCAAGCCCCTAAATGTGTTAAATATTGTGTGTTGTTAATTTTACATGTGTATATAAAGCTGTGAGTTCTCAAACCTGTCTCTCAAGCCTCAACCCAACCACCCAGTTACAATCCAGCTGCATACCCTCAACATTGCAGTATCATAAATTAAACTAATTTGATTCAAATTTTTGTATTTCGATATACATATTTTAATTACCTTCGCAGGAAATTTGTAATTTCATTAAAAAATATTTAAAATAAACTTGCATAAATAACTTACACACTAAGGAAACTAATGTGTTTTGAATGAGACAAGTTTTGTTTGATCTCAGATACAATGCCTCGACTTTGGGCTCAAATATCCAAATGCTTCAACATCGAAACAAAAGTATTTCAAGCACGCAAAAACGCGTTTCCGTCCCTGTTCCTATTTCAAACAAGTGAAATAAAAAAAATTTTTTTTCGTTTCGAATTTCAGGGTTTAAAAGCTTTTTTTTTCTTTTTGTCTGTCAAAAGAAAAATATCCAAATTTTGTGATCTCCTTTTTATCTTTTTTTTCCCTCTGCACTCAAATGAACAATATTTTTATAGTGTTAAAAGTAGGCTGAATATCAAATGATGATTTAAACTATTATGAATAATCTAGTTTAGTTATGCTTTGCATGTAGTATATAGTTGAGCATATAATATATTATCACAATGCTTTGCACATAATTTATCATCATAGCTATATCTATGATATAACAGTCTACATATAGTATATTAGTGTGCAGCAGTGCTTATAATATATCAGCATATCTAATATATAAAATTCTCGTGTCACAGTGTTTGTTGCCAAACTCCTCCGAAACGGCTCGACCGATTCTTATGAAAATTTTTGTGCATATTTGGTAGGTCTGCGAATCGGTCGTAATCTATTTTTAAACCCCTAAGTGATAAGGGTGGTCCACCCCTAAATATTTTTTAAAATTTCTTTGGCAAACCAATGTAGTGGCAACAATACCATTGAGGAAGGCGCCAATCTTGCAACCCTGAATTTTTCGCCAATTTCTTTAGGGTTGCAATTAGAGGAATTCATAGCTTCATTTTTTCGAACAATATAATGACTATTTTATTGCTATTTCGATAATTAATTGCAGAATTCTTATTTGCACTAATTTCATCGTTGGAGTAAAAAGTTTGTTTCCACCACAGACGAAAGATACCACAATAAAAGGATGGCGCCGTGTCTCGATGCCTGTACTACATAACAGTAAAATTCTCATGTTATGAATATTATTGTTTTATGTACTACTTTAAATTTTGTGAAACTTATATTGTATGAAATTTATTTTCTATAAATCAAATGTATGTAAGTATTACCTGATTTGATTATCAATATTTTTTTTTATTTTCTAAATTTGAATTGGAATAAAATATATTGAATGAAAAGTTGTGAATCAAAACATTAAACTTTTCTATGCTTAAAGTTTGTCAACATGTGTTGTATTTGATTAAGAATTCTAAAATGAAATGTGATCTAACAAGATAATATAATATAGACAATATAATTTTAAAGAAAAAGATGATGAATTTTAAGGATTTTTGAAAAGTGTGAAAATGAAATAAACTCTGCAATTATTTGATGTAATGATAACATTAAAATTTTATAAAATATATTATAATAGTTGCAAGTTGAAAATCAAGGACATTTTATTTTAAAAACTTTTGTTATTTGGAAAAAGAATTTGAGTTATAAATTTGAGTGATTTAAATATTGTCGAAGAAAAATTGATAAATGGTACTTTAAGTTGGAAGTTATTTAAAGAAAACAAAACAAATAAATAAGTGTTTATATTAATAATGGAAAATTTAAAGCTCATTAATTTTCCATTTGTTTTTTGTGATTTCTTTCATCATAAAATAATAAAACATTTTTTGTGAAGAAGAAAAAACACATTTTCTAAGTTTGAATTGGAATAAAATATATTGAATGAAAAGTTGTGAATCAAAACATTGAACTTTTCTATGCTTAAAGTTTGTCAACATGTGTTGTATTTGATTAAAAATTCTAAAATGAAATGTGATCTACAAGATAATATAATATAAACAATATAATTTTAAAAAAGATGATGAATTTTCAAGGATTTTTTGAAAAGTGTGAAAATGAAATAAACTCTGCAATTATTTGATATAATGATAACATTAAAATTTTATAAAAGGTATTATAATAGTTGCAAGTTGAAAATCAAGGACATTTTATTTTAAAAACTTTTGTTATTTGAAAAACAAAGAATTTGAGTTATAAATTTGAGTGATTTGAATATTGTCGAAAGAAAATTGATAAATGGTACTTTTAAATTGGAAGTTATTTAAAGAAAACAAAACAAATAAATAAGTGTTTATATTAATAAAGGAGAATTTAAAGCTCAATAACATTTTTATGTATGTACATTTGTTTTTTATTTATATTTAAAAGTTGGTTTTAATTATTTCTTCTTTGAATTTTTATGTATTTTGTATTCATTCAAAACATCACAATAAAAATATTTCTGTTCTAAATGCTTTGAAACTTCATGTAAAAGTTTTCTTTAAATGTATGAAAGGAATAGAACATGGAAATTAACCCTAAATTCATAAATTATTTTTATTTTAGTTTTTAAACTAAGAATATTTGTAAAAAAAAGTTTGTGTCGACAAACTTTAAGCATACAAAAATGTATAAATAATTGAGATATAAATTTGAAAACAGTATATTACCTACATAAGGATATTCCCAGCATAAAAATACTTGCAAAGGAAAAAAACTATTCATGTTTTATTTATTTTTTGAATTATAAAAATTTTGCAACAATATCACATTTTTGCAATGTTTATCCATATTTTAAAGAATAAAATTGTATAGTTAAAGTTGGTATTTTTTGTAATGAAATTCAAAGGTTTTGAATATATTTAATCAAAACACTTGCAAAAAGGCTAAATATTTTAAATTCAGGTCATTTCATATTAAAAAGCCTTTTGCAAATAGCAGGAAATTGTAAAAGTTTGTCAGATGACAAATTTTAACTTTTTCAAAACAAAGCTCAGAAAATATTTACAGCTTTAAGGAAAAACAAAACTATATTTTTAATAAATAAGACTATGAACTTGATAATTCAATGGCATTTTAATATATTTACAACATTTTTAAAAGTAATATATCTAATTAAAAAGTTGTTTTAGCTTTTTCTCAGAATGAATTTTTATGCTTTCTTTTTGTTTTCATGTGAAACACCATTGTAACACAGTAATTTTGATCAACTGCTACAAAACTTTGTATGTATGTTTTCATAAATATTTTTACAGGGAATAGACCTCTGAAATTATTATAGTACATAAATATTTTTATTTCACTCAGTTAAATTTGGAATCACATGCAAATTTTGGAAGAATTTTTGCGTCGACAAAGCATTTAAACTAGCACAAAATAATAAATAATAAAGATATAAATTACCAGAGGTCTATTCGCTGTAAAATGTTAGTACAAATACAAACTTAGAAATTTAAAAATATTGATTTGATTTCAGGTTTTGTAACAGTATCAATTTTTTTCCCTTTATTTTAGTTTTTAAAAATTAAAAAAATAATAATGAAATTTTTTTATGTGAAATCATTAGTTTTTAAATACATTCAATCCAAAAATGTGTACAAAGATAAAAAATTCCTTCGAAGGTGTTCGTGTACCTTAAACGATCGTTTGCATTTGTATTTTGTGCGAATTTTTTAAAGTCTTTTCTTATTATATCCGATTTTTATTTTACCCCATTGTATTTTTCAATTATCATTTTCAGTAAACGACCGCCAAAAAATCTAACCTCAGAATCCGTGTTTCTCCCATGGGCGGCTGTATGTTGCATGCTCACGTGTTCGAAAACCATCGAATTTATTTATTTCGACGAAGACAGACTAACAAGAAATAGTGTTCATCGCTTAGTCTTTAGTTAAATGAAAGTAATGATTAAAAATTATATTACGTAAAATAATTATAAAACAGTCTTAAAAATCAACATTATCTACTTCATTCATTAAATTAATAAAAATTAAACATTTTCTATTCGTTGAAACTTAATTTGATCTTTTCATCATTCTTTACCAAATCTTACCTCTAACAATTATACCAATTATAGTATCTAATAATTGAACAAAATACAAGAAAGCCACAGCAAACGTGGCCGGGTCTTCTAGTAGCTGTATATATATCAAAGCATTAGTTATGCATATAATTTATATGTAATTCAATCTGTAAGTGTTAGTATAATTACAGGTCAATATTAAAATATGTATTAATAAATTAAAATATTGTAATTGTAATTAAAATATGTATATCGAGGTACAAAATTCTAATTAAATTCGTTGCATTTATAATATATGCTAATTAAAACAGTACAAAATATTAATAAAAATACCCGAAAACAGTTTTTGCACTTACGTTTATTAGCGAATGAAAAATAATACTTATTTAATTTAATTAAATCATAATTATATATCCTATATTAAAGGTAATTTTATTAATATAATATTATTAACATTTTATTCATCTGTTTCTTATTCATTAAAAAATTAATTCATATGTATCATATATACTTTAAATAAGTGTATAGATTTTTATATAAGGAATTAAAATCGCTACCGGTGGTGGAAAAATTGCATAAAATTCGCAGAACTTATGGCCACTCAAAATACACTTGAAGCATATCTGAGTCTACCTCCATCACAACAAATTAATGGAGTTATTATCTTCATTGACTCAAAGTCTACCTTGCAGGCTCTTAATAAATATTTCTCTATGATCCTGAACATTATATCGCTTTTAGAACAAATCGACTGTTTGCACAGAATGTATATCCCTGCTCATGTGGATTTTGAATTTAATGAAATTGCAGATTCTTTGGCGAAGAACGCCAGAAGTCTGGATCAGACTGCCATTCTACTTCCCTTGCAGATGCAATGCCCTAGCATATTTGAAACTTATAATTCCTTCTAAGATTGAAACTAAATATCAAATTACAGAATTAAATGTCGACAAAGAATCCGCTCAACAAGTTTAACGACGAAGCACCACAAAAAATAGGAAAATTTTACTGATGGCGTTAAATATACCAAAAAATGTAGCAACTGCCGTGACGTCGAGCTTACTCCTCATCATGTATTTTGTTGCCCAACCGTTGCAGCCGCCATGTATTGTCTGAACCATCCCTTGGACGAGAATTTGTATTCTGATCTGGCAATCAACATAGCCAATATTATTAGGGGGAACAAAACAATATTTAATTTTCTTGTACTCTTTAGCAGATACGACAACAACAACAGACATTTAATAAATATGAGTTATATAATTTTTCTATTGCTTATAAATTACAATATTTTACCTATAAGTACCTGTCAGAGATGTCAGGAGAATTGTATAAAGAATGTTTTCCGGAAATTGCAAAAGCACAATTTAGATTATTTTAGTTAGATATGCAAATCCCTTGATCCAAGACAAATACGCTTTTTACATATTAGTAAACTTTTATTCTTAACCTTTCATTCGCTCTTGAACTCTTTTAATATCCAAACACAGCAACAGTATATATTAAAATAAAGTTTAGCTCGATTTGGGATATGCATTACATTAATTCTTCATTTTTACTACTTCTAATTATTTACACTACTTCTGATTACACTTTAGGCTAATTCGACGGGGACCTACAGTTTAATTCCGAATCACTAACAAACATCTATTCCGCCACCAGTATACGAACCTGAAGCATTTTGAATCAATGGCGGTGTGGTATGATTTCTACAGACTTCTAGCATTTCTAGCTTTAAATGTACTGCCAAACATTGTTTAACCTATTTTAAAACCCTGATCAAAGTAATCAAACATTTTATGCATATCAGTCAACATATAACATTTTTAATATGCCAAACACAGCAACAATACATCTTAAAATAAAGTTTAGCTCAATCTGGTATATGCATTACATAATTCTCCATTTTTACTACTTGTAATTATTTACATTTAAATAGAGTAAAGAGTGATTCTTCAGTTTAAGTTTTGACTAAAGTTTAACAACTTTAAGGCATTAAATTATTATAATTTATTACTATTTCCACCCTATTTTATTGCTCTCTTACTATTCGGGCTCCTCAGCTACTAAGTGAAGTCTTTCATCAATTTAATTACAAGCGTTTCAAAGAGGCAATATTTTTTCTTCTCTAATGATTTTCACTCCCATTTACACAAAATGAATTACTCCTCATCACTTTATCACAATGTAATCGATTTTTATAATCGATTTTCCACTCAACTACACCCTCTCGTTTCCCTAATATCCTCCTTCCGTCTATTATTAAACTAGGTCAAAACAAATATCCGCATCGGAAGTAGAGGACACCATTGATAGGGGACATGATTCTTTATTTATGGGAAAGCAAACTCTCGGCGGCGAAGATTATAAATACCGCCATGTCATCGCAGATTCTGCCCCCAACTTATAATTATTCAGTGTAACCCTGGGACCTTTATTTCATACTTATCTGCTGGCCGCGGATACCACGTCGTAAATTTTATGATTTGTTTTGGTGGAGGGACAGAATCTTTTTTTTTTTTTATTATGATTATTCTTCTTCTTTAGCATCCATGGATTATTCACTTTTATAAGTAGCACTAATTTCTGCAAAGTCTTTTGCCTTCACACATAATTGCTTTTCATGCTAATTTTTTTCTATTTAGGCGTGGAATCGCTGGCTGCTGTTTACGCGTTTTAAGAAAGTGTTAATCAAGTTTAGCGGCAGGTTGTCCTGTGCCTTCAGTAAAGTTGACTTTTATCGAATCAAACGAGCACCGTTAAGGCACATAACACTGTGTCCGTAATCTAATAATTTTGAGAGGTGATTATCGAAAAGACGTTGCGGTGGTGTGGATATTAATTTTCTTTCTTGCTTGCTCTCGCATGCCTGTGCTGGTATCATCAGTTAATTTTTTTTAATTAGTGACTTAGCTTTAATAAGGATGATTATGCATTATTCTGCTCCATTACACCGGAAAATTCGCTTTGGGTTGGCTTTTTGACTTTCTTTGTTTTGTGGCAGAAAAAAAAAAAACTGCGAAGACTATGCTTAAAGTGCACAACTGAAAGAAACCGTCTTTGTCCTTCGTTCTGATAATGTGTGGTTTAAATTTGTTAGATATTTATGACCACTTTTTCCTAAACTTTATCGAATCAAACAATAAATTATATGTGCATATGCGCATATGGCATATGGCATTAAAGGTATATGGCAAGTATTTGCTCTATAGATTTTCGTTAACCTATAATACAACTAATATTTTTCGTTTACAATGCAGGATATTTATGCTATCAACATTTGTTCATTAACCTGTTTATCTTATTCATCAACTTATAATGTGATAAAATATTCGTCGCATCAATATTTCTTAAATTTTTTTGGTTTGTCGCTCTACGAAATCTTTTGCATCCTTTAGACTAATTAGACTGGAGGGCTGCAGTTTAATTCCAAACCACTAGCAAACATCTACGTCACCACCATAATAATAACATGAAGTCTGTGGTACGAATAGATATCTGGTTACGCCTATCTTGGTTACCACACCAAGTAGTCATCAGGTGACTTTAAAATAAGGTATACAGCACAATACCGATTCCTAGCATTAACTGCCCATTATTTCCGTGTGGCGTATTAGAGCAAAATCCTTATAAAATTTCTCCCAACTCTTTATGAGACAGTTGTTTCCTAACTGCACACCAATCTACTTCTTTATAAATCAGAGACGACACATATACATTGCATTCACACATAGCATATAAGTGTACAGCTGTGCATATAGTATATCAGCATATAACTGTGAATTTTCTTCAAGCATATAAAATACAAGACAATTTATCTGTATATGTGCATTATATGATTTGTTTTAAAAATCATTACATTAATATTAATTAGAACCTTTTATTCATTTATTCCATTTTATTCATTTATTAAGCATTTTATTAATTTGTTTTTCATTCATTAAAAACTAATTCATATGTACCATGTATCTATTTAATATACATTTAATAACATATTTTTTATATTAATTCATATATTTATTATTCGCTTTGGGTTAGATTTTGACTTTATTTGTTTTGTGGCAGAAAACAATTGCACAGTGTAAAGTACACAGCTGAAAAAACCGTCTTGTCCTTCGCTCTGATATTATGTCGTTTAAATTTATTAGTTATATATGACCACCTTATCCTAAACTTTATCCAATGAAATAGTAAATTTAATGTAGGTATATAGCAATATTTGATTTATAGATTTTCATTAACCTAAGATGAAACTCAATTTTTCGTTTATAATGCAGAACTTTTATATTATCTACATCGACTTCATAAACCCGTTTATCTTATTGATTAACATATCTTGTAATGTGATAATGTGATACAAATATGCATTGAGTTAATTTTGTTTAAAATAAGAGTTTGGTTTTGTTTGTCGCTCTGCGAAATCTTTTGCACCCTTTTAGCTTAATTTAATCGGGGTTACAGTTTAATTCCAAACCACTAACGTACATATATGTCACCACCAGAATACGAACCTGAAGCATGTGACACTAATGGCGCACTAATGGTATGATTTCTACAGACTTCTATCATTTCTAATGTTAAATGCATTTTCAAACATAGTTTAATCTTTTTCAAACCCCCTCATCCAAGACATCTACTTTTTTAAACATATCAGAAAACACATAGCATTTTTAATATGCCAAACAAAGCAACAATTTGTAAAAAAATAAAGTTTAACTCAATTTGGGAAATGCATTACATTAATTCTTCATTTTTTGCTACTTCTAATTATTTACAATTTAAAAATAGTAATGGGTGATTCTTCACATTTAAATTTTCACTAAAGTTTAACAACTTTAAAGTAATAAATGACTTTAATTTATTCATATTTCCATAATATTTTATTGCTCTCTTACTATTCGAGCTTCAGCTAAATGAAGTCTTTCGTCTAATTAATTTTTAATCTTTTTTCTTCTCTAAGGATTTTTTACTCGCCCATTTACACAAAATGATTTACTCTTCATCACTTTATCACAATGTAACTAATTATTGTTTTTATAATCGATTTTTCACTCCACTACATCCTCTCTTTCCCTAATATCCTCCTTCTATCTCTTATTAAACTAGGTCAAAACAAATATCCTCATCGGAAGCAGAGGCCACCATTTATAGGGACATGATCCTTTATTTATGGAAAGCAAACTCTCGGCTGCGAAGATTATAAATACCGCCATGTCATCGCGGATTCTGCCCCAACTTATTAGTTATTCAGTGTAACCCTGGGACCTTTATTTCATACTTATCTGCTGGCCGTGGAAACCATGTCGTAAATTTTATGATTAGTTTTAATGGAGAGGGATAGAATGCTTTTATTATTATTATTATTATTATTATTTGTCTTTAGCATCCATGGATTATTCACCTTTTGTAAATTATCACTAAT
The DNA here is from genome assembly GCA_021605095.1 of Caerostris extrusa. Lineage (NCBI taxonomy): Eukaryota > Metazoa > Arthropoda > Arachnida > Araneae > Araneidae > Caerostris > Caerostris extrusa. The sequence continues at coordinate 64,959 of BPLR01019215.1, read as the reverse complement.
TTCTGCAAAGTCTTTTGAGGCCTTCACATAATTGCTTTCCATGCTAATGTTTTTCTGTATTTAAGCATGGAGTCACTGGCTGCTGTTTACGCGTTTTCAGAAATTGTTAATCAAGTTTAGCGGCAGGTTGTCCCGTGCCTTTAGTAAAAGTTGACTTTTTATCGAATCAAACAAGCATCGTTAAGGTGCATAACACTGTGTCCGTAACCTAATAATTTTAAGAGGTGATTATCGAAAAGACGTTGCGGTTGTGTGAATATTAATATTTCTTTCTTTCTTGCTCGCTTGCCTGTATCGGTATCATCAGTTAATTTTTTAATTAGTGACTTAGCTTAATAAGGGTGATTATGCATTGTTCTGCTCTGTTACTTCGGCAAATACGCTTTGGGTTAGCTTTTGACTTTCTTTGTTTTGTGGTAGAAAAAAATTGCGAAAGATTATGTGTAAAGTGATGATCTGAAAAAGAAACCGTCTTGTCCTTCGCCCTGACATTATGTCGTTTAAAATTTATTAGTTATATATGGCCACTTTTTCGTAAACTTTATAGAATGAAATAGTAAATTGAATGTAGGTATACAGTAAATATTTGATTTATACATTTGATTAACAAAGATACAACTTTTTTTTCGTTTACAATGCAGGACATTTTTGTTATCTACATTGAGTTCCTTAATCCGTTTATCTTATTCATTAACTTAAATTATAATATGATACAACTATTCATTGAATGAATATTGTTTAATATAAGAGTTTGGTTTCGTCTGTCGCAGTACGAAATTTTTTTGCACCCTTTGGGCAAACTAGATGGGGACCTACAGTTTAACCCGAATCAAAAACAAACATCTATTCCACCGCCAGGATATGAATATGAAGCAGGTGGCACCAATTGCGCTCTTGTAGACATTCTACAGATTTCTAGCTTTTCTTCTAACGTTAAATGTATTGCCAAACATAGTTTAACCTATTTTAAACCCCTGATCAAAGACATATATTTACACATATCAGTCAACATATAACATTTTTAATATGCCAAACAAAGCAACAATATATCTTAAAATAAAGTTTAACTTAGTTCTAGGATATGCATTACATTAATTCTTCAATTTACAAATTCTAACTATTTACATTTAAAATAGTAATGAATGATTATTCACATTTAAGTTTTGACTAAAAGTTTAACAACTTTTACGCATTAAATGATTATAATTTACTCATATTTCCACCCTATTTTATTGCTCTTTTATTAAACCGGGTTTCTCAGCTAAATGAAGTCTATCATCCAATTTAATTACAAGCATTTAAAGAGGCAATCCTTTTTCTTTTCTAATGATATTTAACTCGCCCATTTACACAAAATGATTTACTCTTATCACTTTATCACATTGTAAAGAATAATTATTATTTTTTATAATCGATTTGTCACTCCACTACATCCTCTTTTTACATTCCCTAATATCATCCTTCTATTATGAAACTAAGTCGAAACAAATATCCTCATCGGAAGCAGAGGACACCATTTAAGGGGACATGATCCTTTATTTATGGAAGGCAAACTCACTGCTGCGAAGATTATAAACACCGCTGTGTCTTCGCAGCTTCTGCCCCCAACTTATTATTTATTCAGTATAACCCTGGGACCTTCATTTCATACTTACTTATCTGCTGGCCGCGGATACCATGTCGTACATTTTACGATTAGTTTCGGGTGGAGGGTAGAATCTTTTTTTTTTAATGTTATTATTATTATTCGTCTTTAGCATCCATGGATTATTCACTTTTATAAGTAGCATTAATTTCTGCAAAGTCTTTGTGGCCTTCACACATAATTGCTTTTTCATGCTAATGGTTTTTTTTTTATTTAAGCATGGAGTCGCTGGCTGGTGTTTACGCGTTTTAAGAAAGTGTTAATCAAGTTTACCGGCCGGTTGTCCCTGTGCCTTCATTAAAAGTTGACTTTTATCGAGTGAAACGAGCACTGTTAAAAAAGGCACATAACACTGTGTCCGTAACCTAATAATTTTGAGAGGTGATTATGGAAAAGACGTTGTGGTGGTGTGGATATTAATTTTTTCTTTCTTGCTCGCTTGCCTTTGTCGGTATCATCAGTTAATTTTTTTTAATTAGTGACTGAGCTTAATAAGGGTGATTATACATTATTCTGCTCCATTACCCCGGCAAATTCGCTTTGGATTAGATTTACTTTCTTGTTTTGTGGCAGAAAAAATTGCGAAGATTATGCGTAAAGTGCACAGCTAAAAGAAACCATCTTGTCCTTCGCTCTGATACTAAGTCTTTTAAATTTATTAGTTATATATGGCCACCTTTTCCTACACTTTACCGAATGAAATAGTACATTGAATGTAGGTATACGAAAAATATTTGATTTATAGATTTTTATTAACCCAAGATACAACTTATTTTTTTCGTTTACAAATGCACACGGCATTTATGCTATCTACATTTGTTCATTAACCCATTTATCTTATTCATTGACTTTTAATTGGATTCAACTAGTCGTTGAATCAATATTATTTAAAATAATGGTTTGGTTTGTCACCGCACGAAATCTTTTGCACCCTTTATTCAAATTAGACCGGGGGGCTACAGTTTAATTCCAAACCAGTAGCAAACAACTATGTCAACACCAGATTACGAACCTGAATTTTGTGGTACCAATAGCTATCTGGTTTTGGTACCACAGAGCTAACCAAGTAGCAATCAGCTGGAGTTAAAATGAGATACACAGCACCGTACCGATTTCGAGCATTAACTGCCCATCATTTCAGTGTCGTATTAGAGCAAATCCTTAACAATTTCCCCCAACTATTAATGTGACAATTTTTCTAACTGTACGCCAATATACTCCTTTATAAATCAGAGACACATATACACTGGTGTCCAAAAGTTAAGCATCAATCGTAAAATGCAAAAAACATGGAGTAAATATTCGTAAAATTATTTCAAATTTCTTGCGGATATTAATCGGGTGAAGAAGAAATATTGGGCTTATGCAAAACGTTTCAGTCGACAACGTCCTGCGCGAAACACCTGCGCATGTCGGAACCCAGAGAAACCGATTCACGCAGCATAGGCAGTTCAGACAAGTTTCGTGCAACTGCTGTGCGAAGGAAAGTTGTTGACCATCAAAAAGGTGAATGATGGCACAAAGACGCCAATTGGACATGTTTGCGAAAGGAAGAATCGTTGGAATGCTGGAATCGGACGATCACAAACCGAAGTGACTCGAATTTTGAATGTGGACCAGTCTGTGATCTCAAGACTGTGGCAGAAGTTTCAAAGAACGGGAGATATTACCCGACAACCAGTATCAGGTCGACCAAGAGTCACAACCCCTAGTCAAGCCCGATATCTGGTAATAAGTGCGCGACGTCAGAGCAGTACTGCCAGAGCACTGGGTTCGGCGCTCACAGTCACCACAGGAATACGAATTTCGAGACAAACTGTTTACAGGAGACTCAATCATGCTGGCCTGTATGCCAGAATACCAGCAGTTTACATTCCACTCACGTCTGCGCATAAACGTGCTCGTTTGAACTGGAGTTTGAAACATCCACATTGGAGCGTGGGCCAATGTGATGTTCAGTGACGAGTCCCGGTTTAGTCTGAGTACTGATTTTCGTCGGGAAATGATATGGAGAGAACGTGGAACACGTTTTGAACCAAGAAACATCTGCATATGTGCATAGTATGATTAGTGTTAAAGGTCATTACATTAATATTGGTTAGAATGTTGTTAGCTAATTTATTCATTTGTTTCTTATTCATTAAAAAAAATTAATTCATATGTACCCTATATCTATTTAATATACATTTAATAACATGATTTTTACATTGCTCAAAAATTAAAATATTTGAAATAAGAAATATGGGAAGAAGAGGTCGTGTGGATTACATACTGAGTTTTTCTTTCGAAGGTGACAAAATGTATTAAAAAGGCACAATTAAACCTATATTAATCCCCTTGATCCAAGACATCTACGCCTTTTACATATACCAGTCAACATATGAATTTATCAATATGCCAAACAGAGGAAGAACTATAACTTTATCTTAATATAAGCTTTAACTCAATTTGCACAATGCATTACTTTAATTCTTCATTTTTTCTACTTTTAATTATTTACATTTAAAAACATTAATGAGTGGATTCTTCACATTGAAGTTTTGACTAAAGTTTAACAACTTTAACGCATTAAATGATTATAATTTATTCCCATTTCCAACATATTTTATTGCTCCTTTTTACTATACTGGGCTCCTCAACTAAATGAAGTCTTTCATCCAATTTAATTACAAGCGTTTAAAAGAGCCTTTTTTTTTTTTCTTCTCTAAAGACTTTCACTCTCCCATTTACACAAAATGATTTAGTCTTCCTCACTTTATCACAATGAAAGAATTATTATTATTTTTATAATCGATTTTTCACTCCACTACATCCTCTTTTTACATTCCCTAATATCATCCTTCTGTCTATTATGAAACTAGGTCGAAACAAATATCCTCATCGGAAGCAGAGGACACCATTTATGGGGACATGATCCTTTATTTATGGAAAGCAAACTCTCGGCTGCGAAGATTATGAATACCGCTGTGTCATCGCAAATTTCTGCCCCCAACTTATTAATTATTCAGTGTAACACTGGGACCTTTATTTCATGCTTATCTGCTGGCCGCGGATACCATGTCGTAAATTTTATGATTAGCTTTTGGTGCAGGGATATAATCTTTTATGCTTATTTTTATTATTCATCTTTAGCATCCATGGATTATTCACCTTTGTAAGTATCACTAATTTTTACAAAGTCTTTTGAGGCCTTCACACATAATTGTTTTCATGCTAATTTTTTTTTTTTTTTATTTAAGCATGGAGTCGCTGGATGCTGTTTACGCGTTTTAAGAAAGTGTTAAGCAAGTTTACCGGCATGTTGTCCCGTGCCTTCAGTAAAAGTTGACTTTTTATCGAATCAAACGAGCACCGTTAAAGGCCATGACACTGTGTCCGTAACCTAATAATTTTGAGATGTGATTATCGAAAAGACGTTACGGTGGTGTGGATATTAATTTTTCTTTCTTGTTCGCTTTTCTGTGCTGGTATCATTAGTTAATTTTTTTAATTAGTGACTTAGCTTAATAAGTGTGATTATGCACTATTCTGCTCCGTTACTGCTGAAAATTCGTTTTGGGTTAGCTTTTGACTTTCTTTGTTTTGTGGCAGAAAAAACTGCGAAGATTATGCTTAAAGTGCACAGCTGAAAAGAAAACCGTCTTGTCCTTCGCTCTGATACTATGTCGTTTAAATTTATTAGTTTTATACGACCACCTTTTACTAAGTTTTATCGCATGAAATAGTAAATTGAATGTAGGTATACAGCAAATATTTGATTTATAGATTTTCATTAACTTAAGATACAACTTATTTTTTTTCGTTTATAATGCACCACATTTTTGTTATTTACATTGAGTTCCTTAATCCGTTTATCTTATTCATTAACATATCTTGTGATAAACTATTCTTTGAATCAGTATTGCTTAAAATAATGGTTTGGTTTGGCCTGTCGCTCTACGAAATCTTTTGCGTCCTTTAAACTAATGATACCGGGGCTAGAGTTTAATTCCAAGCCACTAATATAATCTATGTCACCACCATAATACGAATCTGTAGGCTGTGGTACCAATAGCTATCTGGTATGGTACCAATACTAGAATACTAACCAAATAATCAACAGGTGGCTTTAAAATAAGGTACACAGCACGCTACCGATATCTAGCATTAACTGTCCATGTTGTATCAGAGCAAATCCTAATAAATTTTACCCAACTTTTAAGGAGACAATTTTTTCTAACTGCACACTAATCTACTCCTTTATAAATCAGAGACACATATATATTGCATTCACACATAGTATATCAGTGTACAGCGGTGCATATAGTATATCAGCATATAACTGTGAATTTAATTATTCATCTATACAGGCAATTCTTCGCTATATGTGCATTGTATGATTGTTATTAAAGCTCATAACATTAATATTAGTTAGAATATGGTTAACCATTTTATTTGTTTCTTTCTTATTCATTAAAAATAATTCATATGTACCATATATCTATTTAATATATATTTAATAACATAATTTTGAAATTGTTTATAAATTACAATATTTGAAATAAAACATATGGGTCCGGAGAGGTGTGGTGGATTGCATAATGAATTTTTTTTTTTTTTTTTAGAGGTGACAAAATGTATTAAAAAACACAATTAAACCTATTTTAATCCCCTTGATGCAAGACATCTACGCTTTTTACATATACCAATCAACATATGAATTTCTCAATATGGTAAACCGAGAAAGAACTATAACTTTATCTTAAAATAATGTTTAGATCAATTTGGGATATGCATTACATTAATTCTTCATTTTTACAACTTCTAATTACTTACGTTTAAAAACAATAATGAGTTGATTTTCGCATTTCAGTTTTGATTAAAATTTAACAACTTTAACGTATTAAATGATTATAATTTATTCGTATCTCTACCCTATTTATTGCTCTCTTGCTATTCGGGCTCCCCAGCTAAATGAAGTCATTCCTCCAATTTAATTACAAGCGCTTCTTAGAGGCAATCTGTTTTTTCTTCTCTAATGATTTCTACTCGCCCATTTACAAAAAATGATTTACTCTTCATCACTTTATCACAATGTAACGAATTATAATTTTTATAATCGATTTTCCACTCCACTACATCCTCTCGTTCCCTAATATCCTCCTTCTGTCTCTTATTAAACTAGGTCAAAACATATATCCTCATCGGAAGCAGAGGACACCATTTATAGGGACATGATCCTTTATTTATGGAAAGCAAACTCTCGGCTACGAAGATTATAAATACCGCCATGACATCTCAGTTTCTGCCCCCAACTTATTAATTATTCAGTAGAACCCTGGGACATTTATTTCATACTTATCTGCTGGCCGTGGATACCAGGTCGTAAATTTTATGATTAGTTTTGGTGGAGGGATAGAATCTTTTTTTTATTATTTTTTTTATTATTATTCATCTTTAGCATCCATGGATTATTCACTTCTGTAAGTAGCACTAATTTCTGCAAAGTCTATTGAGGCCTTCACACATAATTGCTTTTCATGCTAATTTTTTTTTTCTATTTAAGCATGGAGTCGCTGGCTACTGTTTAAGCGTTTTAAGAAAGTGTTAATCAAGTTTACCGGCAGGTTGTCCCGTGCCTTCAGTAAAAGTTGACTTTTTATCGAATCAAACAAGCGCCGTTAAGGCACATAACACTGTGTTCGTAACCTAATAATTTAGATAGGTGATTATCGAAAAGACGTTGCGGTGGTGTGGATATTAAATTTTTCTTTCTTGCTTGATCGCATGCCTGTGCTGGTATCATCAGTTAATTTTTTTTAATTAGTGACTTGGCTTAATAAGGGTGATTGTGCATTATTCTGCTCCATTACTCCGGCAAATTCGCTCTTGGTTTGCTTTTGACATTCTTTGTTTTGTGGTAGAAAAATTGCGAAGATTATGCGTAAAGTGCACAGCTGAAAGAAATCGTCTTGTCATTCGCTCTGATACCAGGTAGTTTAAATTTATTAGTTATATGGCCACCTTTACTAAACTTTAAATAATGAAAAAATAAATTCAATGTAGGCATATGGCAAATATTTGCTCTACAGATTTTCATTAACCCAAGTTACAATTTATTTTTTTGTTTATAATGCAGATCATTTATATTATCTACCTCGAAATCATAAGCCCGTTTATCTTATTCATTCACATATCTTGTAATGTGATACAACTATTAATTGAATCAATATTTTTTAAAATTAGAATTTGGTTTAGATTGTCGCTTTACGAAATTTTTTGCCCACATTCGGCTAATTAGATAGGGGACTACAGTTTAATTCCGATGCCCTAACAAGATCTATTCCACCGCCTGGATACGAACCTGAAGCATGTGCACTAATGGCGCTCTAGTATGATTTCTGCAGACCTCTAGCATTTCTAGCGTTAAATATATTGGCAAACATAGTTTAACCTATTTTAAACACTTGATCGAAGATAGCTACCATTTTACGTATATCAGCCAACATAAAACTTTTTTAATATGTCAAACACAGCAAAAATATATCTTAAAATAAAGTTCAACTCAATTTACGATATGCCTTACATTAATTCTTAACTTTTACTACTACTTCTTAGCTTTTGACTTTTTTGTTTTGTGACAGAAAAAAAAAAAAAACTGCGAAGATTATGCGTAAAAGTGCACAGCTGAAAGAAACCGTCTTGTCCTTCGCTCTTATAGTGTGTCGTTTAAATTTGTTAGTTATATATGGCCACCTTTTCCTAAACTTTAACGAAACGTTTGTCGCTTTACGAAATTTTTGCACACTTTAGACTAATTAGACGGGGACCTAACGTTTAACTCCGTATCACTATTCTACCCCTGGATACGAATCTGAAGCATGTGACACTAATGGCGCTCTGGTATGATTTCTATAGACTTCCAGAATTTCTAGCGTTAAATGTTTTCAAAAAAAATTTTAACCTATTTTAAACCACTCATGATAAGACATCTACACTTTTTACACATATCAGTCAAAATTTAGCATTTTTAATATGCCAAACACAGCAACAATAAATCTTAAAATAAAGTTTAGCTAAATTTGGGATATGCATTTCATTAATTCTTCATTATTACTACATATAATTATTTACATTTAAATATAGTAATGAGTGATTCTTCCCATTTAAGTTTTGACTAAAGTTTAACAACTTTAACATAGTAACTGATTATAATTTATTCATATTTCCACCGCATTTTACTGCTCTCTTACTATTCGGGCTCCTCAGCTAAATGAAGTCTTTCACCCAATTTAATTACAAGCATTTCCAAGAGGCAATCTTTTTCTTCTCTAATGATTTTTACTCCCCATTTACACAAAATGATTTACTCTTAATCACTTTATCACAATGTAACGAATTATTATTTTTATAATCGATTTTTCACTCCACTACATCCTCTCGTTTCCTAATATCATCCTTCCGTCTCTTATTAAAAACTATGTCAAAACAAATATTCTCATCGGAAGCAGAAGCCACCATTTGTAGGGACATGATCCTTTATTTATGGAAGGCAAACTCTCTGCTGCGAAGATATTGAATACCGCCATGTCATCGCAGCCTCTGCCCGCAACTTATTAATTATTCTGTAGAACTCTGGGACCTTTATTTCATACTTATCTGCTGGCTGCGGATACAGTGTCGTAAATTTTATGATTAGTTTTGGTGGAGGGATAGAATCTTTTTTTATTATTATTATTATAAAAAAGATAGCATCCATGGATTATTCACTTTTGTGAATAGCACTAACTTCTGCAAAGTCTATTGAGGCCTTCACACATAATTGCTTTTCATGATAATTTTTTTTATTTAAGCATGGAGTCGCTGGCTGCTGTTTACGCGTTTTAAGACAGTGTTAATCAAGTTTACCAGCAGGTTGTACTTCAGTAAAAGTTGACTTTTTATCGAATCAAACAAGCACCGTTAAAGGCACATAACACTGTGTCCATAACCTAATAATTTTGAGAGATGATTATCGAAAAGACGTTGCGGTGGTGTGGATATTAATTTTCTTTCTTGCTCGCTCGCCTATGCTGGTATAATCAGTTAACTTTTTTAATTAGTGACTTAGCTTAATAAGGGTGAGTATGCATTATTTTGCTCCATTACTCCTGGAAAATTCTCTTTGGGTTAGCTTTAGACTTTTTTTTTGTTTGGTGACAGAAAAAAAAAAACTGCGAAGAGTATACGTAAAGTGCACAGCTAAAAGAAACCGTCTTGTCCTTCGCTCTGATAGTGTATCGCTTAAATTTGTTAGTTATATATGACCACCATTTCCTAAACTTTAACGAAAGACACAGTAAATTGAATCTAGGTATATGGCAAATGTTTGCTCTATGGATTTTCATTAACCTAAGATGAAACTTAGCGTAACATTTATATTTTCTACATCGTATTCATTAACTCGTTTATCTTATTCATTAACATATCTTATGATGTGATACAACTATTCATTAAATTAATATTGTTTAAAACAACAGTTTGTGTTCGTTTGTCGCTTCACGAAATTTTTTGCAAACTTTAGACTAATTAGACGGGGACCTAAAGTTTAACTCCGTATCACTAACAAACAACTATTCTTCCCCCTGGATACGAATCTGAAGCATGTGACACTAATGGCGCTATGGTATGATTTCTATAGACTTCCAGAATTTCTAGCGTTAAATGTTTTCAAAAAAATATTTTAACCTATTTTAAACCACTCATCTAAGACATCTACACTTTTTACACATATCAGTCAAAATTTAGCATTTTTAATATGCCAAACACAGCAACAATATATCTTAAAATAAAGTTTAGCTCAATTTGGCATATGCATTACATTAATTCATTTTTACTACTTCTAATTATTTATATTTAAAAGCAGTAATGAGCGATTCTTCCCATTTAAGTTTTGACTAAAGTTTAACAACTTTAACGTGTTAAATGATTATAATTTATTCACATTTCCACCACATTTTACTGCTCTCTTACTATACCGGGCTCCTCAGCTAAATGAAGTCTTTCATCCAATTTAAGTACAAGTGCTTCTCAGAGGCAATCTTTTTCCTTCTCTAATGATTTTCACTCGCCCATTTACAAAAAATAATTTAGTCTTCATCAGTTTATCACAATGTAAATAATTATTATTTTTAAAATCGATTTTTCACACCTCTACATCCTTTCGATCCCTAATATCCTCCTATTATGTCTATTATCAAACTAGGTCAAAAACAAATATCCTCATCGGAAGCAGAGGACACCATTTATGGGGACATGATCCTTTATTTATGGAAAGCAAACTCCTGGCTGCAAAGATTATGAATACCGCCATGTCATCGTTGCTTCTGCCCCAACTTATTAATTATTCAGTGTAACCATGGGAAATTTATTTCATACTTATCTGCTGTCCGCGGATACCATGTCGTAAATTTTATGATTACTTTTGGTGGAGGGATATGATCTTTTTTTTCTTTTTTTTTATTATTATTTTTATTCATCTTTAGCATCCATGGATTAAGCTTCTGTAAGTAGCAATAATTTCTGCAAAGTCTTTTGAGGCCTCCACACATAATTGCTTTCATGGTCATTTTTTTTTTCTATTCAAGCACGGAGTCGCTGGATGCTGTTTACTCGTTTTAAGAAAGTGTTAATCCAGTTTACCGGCAGGTTGTCCTGTGCCTTCAGTAAAATTTGACTTTTTAACGAATCAAACAAGCACCGTTAAGAACATAACACTGTGTCCGTAACATAAAATTTTGAGAGGTGATTATCGAAAAGACGTTGCGGTGGTATGGATATTAATTTTTCTTTCTTGCTCGCTCGCATGCATGTGCTGATATCATGAGTTAATTTTTTTAAAATTAGTGACTCAGCTTAATAAGGGTGATTATGCATTATTCTTCTCCATTACAGTGGCAAATTCGCTTTTGGGTTGGCTTTTGACTTTCTTTGTTTTGTGGCAGAAAAAAAAAACTGCGAAGATTATGCTTAAAGTGCACAGCTGAAAGAAACCGTCTTGTCCTTCGCTCTGATACTATGTCGTTTAAATTTATTAGTTATATATATGGCCACCTTTTTCTAAACTTTAACGAATGAAACAGTAAATTAAATGTAGGTATACGGCAAATATTTGATTTATAGAATTTCGTTAACTTAAGTTAAAAAAATTTTTTCTTTTACAATGCAGGACATTTTTGATATCTTCATAGAGTTCCTTAATCCGTTGATCTTATTCATTAACTTAACTTATAATGTGATACAACTATGCATTGAAACAATATTGTTTAAAAAAGAGTTTGATTTCGTTTGTCGCTTTACGAAATTTTTTGCACACTTTAGGCTAATTAGACGTGGACCTAAAGTTTAACTCTGAATCACTAACAAACATCTATTCCACCGCCAAGAGAGGATACGAATCTGAAGCCTGTTGCACCAATAGCGCTCTGTATGATTTCTACATACTTGTAGCATTTCTGCGTTAAATGTTATGCAAACATTTTTTTTTTCTAATGAAGCTGGCAAATAGATCGTTATCTTTTTATGCCATAAGGGTTGCACCGATGATATAATTTTGCACTACAAAGGGAAAGAGTGTAACTTGAATACAAGCCATGGACGTGGAGTAGCAATGCCTCCGCAACCCTCTACGGTCCTATTAGGACCGGGACCTACGGTTTAGAGTGAATTCCGAACCACTGCAAATACCCATGGCAACGCCGGGATTTGAACCGGTTACCTGTGGTACCGAGCGCTAGCCACTCGGCCATCAGGACCTATTTTGACAAACATAGTTTAACCTTTTTTAAACACCTGATTCAAGACATCTACACCTTTCACACATATAGGTCAATATATAACATTTTCAATTTGCCAAACACAGCAACAATACATCGTTAAATAAAGATTAGCTCAATTTGTGATATGTATTACATTAATTCTTCATTTTTACTGCTTCTAATTACTTCTAATATAAAAATAGTAATGAGTGATTCTTCACATTTACGGTTTTGACTAAAATTTAACAACTTTAACGTATCAAATGATTATAATTTATACATATTTTCACCCTATTTTATTGCTCTCTTATTATTCGTGCTCCTCAGCTAAGTGAAGTCTTTCATCCAAATTAATTGCAAGCATTTCTAAGAGGCAATCTTTTTTATTCTCTAATGATTTTCACTCGCTCATTTACACAAAAGGATTCACTCTTCAACACTTTATCACAATGTAGCGAATTATTATTTTTATAATCGATTTTTCCCGCCACTACATCCGATCGTTCCCTAATGTCCTCCTTCTGTCTATTACTAAACTAGGTCAAAACAAATATCCTCATCGGAAGCAGAGGACACCATTTATAGGGACATGATCCTCTATTTATGGAATGCAAACTCTCGGCTGCGAAGATTATAAATACCGCCATACCATCGCAACTTCTGCCCCCAACTTATTAATTATTCAGTATAACCCTGGGACCTTTATTTCATACTTATCTGCTGGCCGCGGATACCATGTCGAAAATTTTATGATTAGTTTTTGTGGAGGGATAGATTATTTTTTTTTTATTATTATTCTTCTTTAGCATCCATGGATTATTTATTCACTTTTATAAGTAGCACTAATTTCTGCAAAGTCTTTTGCCTTCACACATATTTTAATTTTCATGCTAATTTTTTTTTTTTGTTTAGGCATGGAGTCGCTGGCTGCTGTTTACGCGTTTTAAGAATGTGTTAATCAAGTTTACCGGCAGGTTGTCCTGTGCCTTCAGTAAAAATTGATTTTTTATCGAATCAAACGAGCACCGTTAAAGACACATAACACTGTGTCCATAACCTAATAATTTAGAAGGTGATAAGCGAAAAGACGTCGCGGTGGTGTGGATATTAATTTTTTTTTCTTGCTCGCTTGCCTGTGTCGGTATCATCAGTTAATTTTTCTTAATTAGTGACTCAGCTTAATAAGGGTGATTATGCATTATTCTGCTCCATTACTTCGGCAAATTCGCTTTGCGTTAGCTTTTTGACTTTCGTTGCTTTGTGACAGAAAAAAACTGCGAAGGTTATGGGCAAAGTGCACAGCTGAAAGAAACCGTCTTGTCCTTCGCTCTGATACTATGGCGTTTAAATTTATTGGTCATATATGGCCACATTTTCCTAAACTTTATAGAATCAAACAGTAAATTAATTATAGGTATAAGGCAAAATGAATTTTCATTAACCTAAGATGAATATAATGCGTTTATAATGCGGAACATTTGTATTATATACATCGGATTCATAAACGCGTTTATCTTAATGATTAACATATCTTATAATGTATTACAAATATTCATTGAATTAATATTGTTTAAAATAAGAGCTTGATTTCATTTGTCGCTTTACGAAATTTTTGACACACTTTAGGCTAATTAGACGGGGACCTAAAGTTTAACTACGAATCACTAACAAACATCTATTCCACCACCAGGACAGGATATAAACCTGAAGCATGTGGCACCAATGGCGCTCTGGTATGATTTCTGCAGACTTCTAGCATTTCTATCGTTAAATGTACTACCAAACATAGTTTAAGCTATTTTTAAACCCCTGATCCAAGACATACACAGTTTTACACATATTAGCCAACATATAACATTTTTAATATGCCAAAAACAGCAACAATACATCTTAAAATGAAATTTAGCTTCAATTTGGGATATGCATTACATTAATTCTTCATTTTTTACAACTTCTAATTATTTACATTTAAAAACAGTAATGAGTGATTTTTCACATTTAAGTTTGACTAAACAACAAAGTTAACGTATTAAATGATTATACTTTATTCATATTTCCACATATTTTATTGCTTTCTTATTATACCAGGCTATTTCAGCTAAATGAAATCTTTCGTCCAATTTAATTGCAAGCGTTCCAAGAGGCAATCTTTTTTTTCTTCTCTAATGATTTTCAATCACCCATTTACACCAAACGATTTACTCTTCATCACTTTATCACAATGTAACGAATTATTATTTTTATAATCGATTTTCCACTCTCTACATCCTTTCGTTCCTAATATCCTCCTATTATCTCTATTACTAAACTAGGTCAAAACAAATATCCTCATCGGAAGCAGAGGACACCATTTATAGGGACATGATCCCTTATTTATGGAAAGCAAACTCTCTGCTGCGAAGATTATAAATATCGCCATGTCATCGCAGCTTCTGCCCCCAACTTATTAATTATTCAGTGTCACCCTGGGACCTTTATTTCATACTTATGTGCTGGCCGCGGATACCATGTCGTAAATTTTATGATTAGTTTTCGTGTGGAGGGATAGGATCTTTTTTTTTTTAAATTTTTTATTATTATTCATCTTTAGCATCCATGGATTATTCACTTTTGTAAGTAGCACTAATTTCTTCAAAGTCTTTTGAGGCCTTCACACGTTATTGCTTTTCATGCTAATATTTTTTTTCTATTTAAGCATGGAGTCGCTGACTGCTGTTTACGCGTTTTAAGAAATTGTTAATCAAGTTTACCGGCAGGTTGTCCTGTGCCTTCAGTAAAAGTTGACTTTTATCGAATCTTTAAAACGAGCACCGTTAAAAGGCACATAACACCGTGTCCGTAACCTAATAATGTTGAGAGGTGATTATCGAAAAGACGTTGCGTGGTGTGGATATTAATTTTTCTTTTTCTTGTTCGCTTGCCTGTTCTGGTATCATCAGTTAATTTTTTTAATTAGTGACTTAGCTTAATAAGGGGATTACGCATTATTTTGCTCCATTACCCGGCAAAATTCGCTTTTGACTTTCTTTTGTTTTGCGGAGAAAAAAAAAACTGCAAAGATTATGCGTAAAGTGCACAGCTGAAAGAAACCGTCTTGTCCTTCGCTCTGATACTATGCCGTTTAAATTTATTGGTCATATATGGCCACATTTTCCTAAACTTTAACGAATGGAACAGTAAATTAATTATAGGTATAAGGCAAATGTTTGCTCTATGAATTTTCATTAACCTAAGATGAAACTTAGTTTTTTTCGTTTATAATGTGGAACATTTATATTATATACATCGGATTCATAAACGCCGTTTATCTTAATGATTAATATATCTTATAATGTAGTACAAATATTGGTTAAATTAATATTGTTTAAAATAGGAGCTTGATTTCATTTGTCGCTTTACGAAATTTTTGACACAACTTTAGGCTAATTAGATGGGGGCCTAAAGTTTAATTCCGAATTACTAACAAACATCTATTCCACCACCAGGGCAGGATACAAACCTGAAGCATGTGACACTAATGGCGCTTCTGGTATGATTTCTTGCAGACTTCAGCATTTCTAGCGTTGAATGTACTCCAAACATAGTTTAATATTTTAAACCCCTGATCCAAGACATCTACACTTTTTACACATATTAGCCAACATATAACATTTTTAATATGCCAAAAACAGCAACAATACATCTTAAAATGAAATTTAGCTCAATTTGGCATATGTATTACAATAATTATTCATTTTTTTACAACTTCTAATTATTTATATTTAAAAACAGTAATGAGTGATTCTTCACTTTTAAGTTTGACTAAACAACAAAGTTAACGTATTTAAATGATTATACTTTTTTATTCACATTTCCACATATTTTATTGCTTTCTTATTATACTGGCTATTTCTCAGCTAAATGAAGTCTTTCATCCAATTTAATTACAAGCGCTTCTCCAAGAGGCAATCT
This sequence comes from Caerostris extrusa, assembly GCA_021605095.1. Classification (NCBI taxonomy): domain Eukaryota; kingdom Metazoa; phylum Arthropoda; class Arachnida; order Araneae; family Araneidae; genus Caerostris; species Caerostris extrusa. The sequence continues at coordinate 48,588 of BPLR01019215.1, read as the reverse complement.
TTTTTCTTCTCTAATGATTTTCACTCTCCCATTTACAAAAAATGATTTACTCTTCATCCCTTTATCACAATGTAACGAATTATTATTTTTAAATCGATTTTTCACTCTCTACATCCTTTCGGTTCCTAATATCCTCCTATTATCTCTATTACTAAACTAGGTCAAAACAAATATCTTCATCGGAAGCAGAGGACACCATTTATAGGGGACATGATCCCTTTATTTATGGAAAGCAAACTCTCTGCTGCGAAGATTATAAATACCGCCATGTCATCGCAGCTTCTGCCCCCAACTTATTAATTATTCAGTGTCACCTTGGGACCTTTATTTCATACTTATGTATCTGCTGGCCGCGGATAACATTTCGTAAATTTTAGGATTAGTTTTGGTGGGGATATGATCTTTTTTTTTTATTATTATTCAACTTTAGCATGCATGGATTGTTCACTTTTATAAGTAGCATTAATTTCTGCATTGTCTTTTGAGGCCTTCACACATAATTGCTTTCCATGCTAACTTTTTTTCTCTATTTAAGCATGGGGTCGCTGGCTGCTGTTTACGCGTTTTAAGAAAGCGTTAATTAAGTTTACCGGCAGGTTGTTCTCTGTCTTCAGTAAAGGTGATCGACTCAAACGAGCACCGTTAAAGGCACATAACACTGTGTCCGTAACCTAATAATTTTGAGAGATGAATATCGAAAAGGCGTTGCGGTGGTGTGGATATTAATTTTCTTTTCTTTCTTGCTCGCTTGCCTGTGCTGGTATCAGCAGTTATTTTTTTTTTTAATTAATAAGGGCGATTATGCATTATTCTGTTCCGTTACTCCGGCAAATTCGGTCTGGGTTAGCTTTTGACTTTCTTGTTTTGCGGCAGAACAAATTGAGAAGATTCTGCGCAAAGTGCACAGCTGAAAGAAACTGTCTTGTCCTTCGCTCTGTGATACTATGTCGTTTAAATTTATGAGTTATACATGGCTTCCTTTCCTAAAATTTAACGAAGGAATAAATAAATTAAATATAGGTATACGGCAGATGTTTGATGTATGGATTTTCATTAACCTAAGAGGAAACTTATTTTTTCGTTTATAATGCGGAACATTTATGTTATCTACATCGTATTCATTAACCCGTTTATCTTATTCTTTAACATATCTTGTAATGTGATACAACTATTCATTAAATTAATATTGTTTAAAATAAGAGTTTGATTTGGTTTTGTTGCTTTACGAAATTTTTGCATACTTTAGGGCTAATTTGATGGGGACCTACAGTTTAATGTCGGATCACTAACAAACAACTATTCTACCATCAGAATACGAACCTGAAGCATGTGGCCCCAATTGCGCTCTAGTTCGATTTCTGCAGACTTCTAGCATTTCTAGCGTTAAATGTATTGCCAAACATAGTTTAACCTATTTTAAACACCTGATCCAAGATATGTACACTTTTTACATAAATAAGTCAACATTTTTAATATGCCAAACACAGCAGCAATATATCTTAAAATAAAGTTTAATTTGGCTAAATTTCGGATGTGCATTACATTAATTTTTCATTTTTATTACTTCTAATTATTTACATTTAAAAAAATGTAATGAGTGATTCTTCACATTTAAATTTTGAATGGAAATTAACAGGTTTAACGTGACAAACGATTATAACTTATCCATAAATCCAATGAATTTTATTGTTCTCTTACTATTCGAGTGTCTCAGCTAAGTGAAGTCTTTCATCCAATTTAATTACAAGCGTTTCAGGGAGGCAATATTTTTTTTCTTCTCTATTGATTTTCACTCGCCCATTTACACAAAATGATTTAATCTTCATCACTTTATCACAATGTACCCAATCGATTATTATTTTTATAATCGATTTTCACTACACTACATCCTCTCGTTCCCTAATATCCTCCTTCGGTCTGTTACTAAACTAGGTCAAAACGAATATCCTTATCGGAGCAGAGGACACCATTTAGAGGGACATGATCCTTATTTATGGAAAGCAAACTCGGCTGCGAAGATTATAAATACCGCCATGTCATCGCAGCTTCTGCCCCCAACTTATTAATTATTCAGTATAACCCTGGGACCTTTATTTCATACTTATCTGCTGGCCGCGGATAACATGTCGTAAATTTTAGGATTAGTTTTTGTGTGGGGGATAGGATCTTATTTTTTTAAATTTATTATTATTGTTCATCTTTAGCATCCACGGATTATTCACTTTTTGTAAGTAGCACTAATTTCTGCAGTCTTTTGAGGCCTTCACACATTGTGCTTTTCATGCTAATTTTTTCCCTTCTATTTAAGCGTGGAGTCGCTGGCTGCTGTTTACGCGTTTTAAGAAATTGTTAATCAAGTTTACCGGCAGGTTGTCCCGTACCTTCAGTAAAAGTTGACTTTTATCGAATCGTTAAAGCACCGTTAAAGGCACATAACACTGTGTCCGTAACCTAATAATTTTGAGACGTAATTATCGAAAAGATGTTGCAGTGGTGTGGATATTAATTTTTCTTTCTTGCTCGCTCGCCTGTGCTGGTATAATCAGTTAATTTTTTTTTAATTAGTGACTTAGCTTAATAAGAGTGATTATGCATTATTCTGCTCCATTACTCCTGACAAATTCGCTTTGGGTTAGCTTTTGACTTTTTGTTTTTGTGGCAGTAAAAAAAACTGCGAAGATTATTCGTAAAGTGCACAGCTGAAAGAAACCGTCTTGTCCTTCGCTCTGATAGTGGGTCGATTAAATTTGTTAGTTATATATGGCCACCTTTTCATCAACTTTAATGAATGAAACAGTAAATTGAATATAGGTATAAGGCAAAAATCTATGTGGTTCTGTGGATTTACATTAACCTAAGACGAAACTTTCGTTTATAATGCAGAACATTTATATTATCTACATCGTATTCATTAACCTGTTTATCGTATTCATTAACCCGTTTATCTTATTCAATAACATATCTTATAATGTGATACAACTATCCATTAAATTTATATTGTTTACATAAGAGTTTGGTTTTTTTTGTCGCTTTTACGAAATGTTTTGCACACTTTAGGTTAATTAGACGGGGACCTACAGTTTAATTACGAATCACTACTAAACATCTATTCCAACACCATGATATAAACCTGAAGCATGTGGCACCAATGGCGCTCTGGTATGATTTCTACAAACTTCTAGCAATTCTATCGTTAAATGTATTGCCAAACATAGTTTTATATATTTTAAACCCCTGATTCAAGGCATCTACACAGTTGTTACACATATCAGTCAACATAAATAACATTTTTAATATGCCAAACACAGCAATGGTATTTCTTAAAATAAAGCTCAGTTCAATTTGGGATATGCATTACATTAATTCTTCATTTTTACTACTACTAATTATTTACATTTAAAACCAATAATGAATGATTTTTCACATTTAAGTTTTTGACCAAGTTTAACAACTTTAAAGTATTAAATTGTTATAATTTATTCATATTTCCTCCATACTTTATTGCTCTCTTACTATATCAGGCTCTTCAGCTAAATGAAATCTTTCGTCCAATTTAATTACAAGCGTTTCAAAGAGGCAAACTTTTTTTCCTTCCCTAATGATTTTCAATCACCCATTTACACAAAATGATTTACTCTTCATCACTTTATCACAATGTAACGAATTATTATTTTTATAATCGATTTTCCACCCACTACATCCTCTCGTTCCCTAATATCCTCCTTCTGTCTCTTATTAAACTAGGTCAAAACAAATATCCTCATCGGAAGTAGAGGACACCATTTACAGGGACATGATCCTTTATTTATGGAAAGCAAACTCACCGGCTGCGAAGATTATAAATACCGCCATGTCATCGCAGCTTCTGCCCCAACTTATTAATTCAGTAGAACCCTGGGACCCTTATTTCATACTTATCTGCTGGCCGCGATACCATGTCGTAAATTTTTATGATTAGTTTTCGTGGAGGGATAGGATCTTTTTTTTAATTTTTTATTATAATTATTCATCTTTCTCGCATCCATGGATTATTCACTTCTGTAAGTAGCACTAATTTCTTCAAAGTCTTTTGAGGCCTTCACACTTAATTGCTTTTCATGCTAATTTTTTTCTGTTTAAGCGTGGAGTCGCTGGCTGCTGTTTACGCGTTTTAAGAAAGTGTTAATCAAGTTTACCGGCAGGTTGTCCTGTGCCTTCAGTAAAAGTTGACTTTTTATCGAATCAAACGAGCACCGTTAAAGGCACATAACACCGTGTCCGTAACCTAATAATGTTGAGAGGTGATTATCGAAAAAGACGTTGCGGTGGTGGATATTAATTTTCTTGCTTGTTCGCTTGCCTGTTCTGGTGTCATCAGTTAATTTTTTTAATTACTGACTTAATAAGGGAGATTACGCATTATTTTTGCTCCATTACTCCGGCAAATTCGCTTTTTTGGGTTAGCTTTCTTTTTTTGTTTCCACAGAAAAAAACTGCGAAGATTATGCGTAAAGTGCACAGCTGAAAGAAACAAATCTTGTCCTTCGCTCCGATGCTATGTCGTTTAAATTTATTAGTTATATACAACTGTGTCCAAAAAGTAAGACCCATTTTCAATTTAAAATTCCCATTTCTTATGAAATTTCAATTTCTTTTTCCATTTTCAGGTTGCTGGTAATGTCTTTTCATCTGTGTGATAATTGAAGTCTAAATATTCATTAGTGTTTAAGTTACGCTTGTCTTTGTGAGACGCTAAAACTGATTTCGCCGATTTTTGAAATGTCTGAATTAATTGTGCAAAGAACCTGCATTTAATTTTTGTTTGCGTAAACATATAGAATGTTGTAGAAGGCATTCGATGAGTATTCCTATATCTGTAGAAATGTTTACAAATGGTATAAACAGTTCAAAGAAGGCAGAGGAACGCGTTGAAGACGAAGGGCCCTCTGGTCATCAATGAACCTCAACCGACGAAGCTCACGTGCAAACAATTAAAGATTTGGTACTTGCAAACCGTCGATTTACAATTAGAGATCTTGCTGATAATGTTGGAATTTCAAAAAAATCTTTCATTTCCAATTTTAAGGGGCTCAAAAGCGTCATTTTCGATTGGTACGAAAACACTCGATAGCATTGATTCTTCGTGACTTTTTCGCCAAAATTGAAACCCATATCATTCCACAACCACCGTAATCACATCGTACGAATTCTGGATATTCCTTAAACTCAAAAGACACTCCGGGGACACCATTTTTTAGGTCGACTGAAGAGATTCGGCGTGAATCGCCGCACGCTTTGAAGGCCATCCCTGCCTATGACATTTTAGCATGCATTGGGATTGGAAAATAGTTGCCATAAGTGCATTGTGTCATGAAGGGATTATTTGGAAGGCGATGAAATAAATGTGGAAGAATAAATAATTAAAAAAAAAAAAAATTTTTTTACTTTTTTGGGCATAATAGTATGGCCACATTTTCCTAAACTTTATCGAATAAAACAGTAAAATGAATGTAAGTATACGGCAAATATTTGATTTATAGATTTTTTTAAATTTAAGATGCAACTTTTTTGTTTACAATGCAAGACATTTTGTTATCTACATTGAGTTCCTTATTCAGTTTATCTTATTTATTAACTTAACCTATAATCTGATACAACTATTCATTAAAACATCGTTTATAATAAGGGTTTTGGTATGTTGCTCAATGGGCATTTTTGCACACTATCGGCTAATTAGACTAGAACCTACAATTTGAAGGGGATTTCAAATCCCTATCAAACATTTATGCTATCGCCATGTTACGAACCAGAAGTCTGTGGCTCTCTTTTTATCCGTACCAATATCAGAGCACTAGTCAATTAGCCAATCAGACAGCTCTTGGCAATTTTCCCACAGGAAGAGATATAGCATTGATGTTCCCAGAAAGAAATGAATGTATATTCTTTAACAAGTGGATAATAACAACCTATCACTGAAATATGACAGTAGGCTAAGGGCTATCGTGGATATTTATAATACATGCAATTAGTGTTTTGTATTAATGAGAATATCTGTCAGCGATTGTCTGTTCGACCTTCACAGGTCGAAACAATTACAGATGTGATATGAACTACGCCATGAGTTGCTTCATCGTGATTAGTGATAGATCAGGGGCTGATGAAGTGTCGACTCCAAAGAAAAGTGAGGAAATATGAATAAATTACAATAATTTAATACGTTAAGTTTGTTAAAGTTTAGTCAAAATTTAAATGGGAAGAATCACTCATTACTATTTTTAAATGTAAATAATTGGAAGTAATAAAATTAATAATTCTTCATTTTTATTATATCTAATTAGTTGAATACTTACATCTTTACATTTTTACATCTTATTACTTGAATAATCTTATTTTTATGCAATGGATATCCAAATTGAGCTAAAAATTTTTGAAGATAAATTGTTGCTGTGTTTGGCATATTAAAAGAGTTAAATGGCGAGTGAATGATTAAGAATGAAAATTGACATGTATGTATGAAAAACGTATTTGTATTTCATCAAGGGTGTGAATGACTAGCTAAAATAGGCTAAATTGTGCTTTTGCAAAACATTTTGCAAACTTTTTACTCCTTTTTTAATCTACTCCTTTTTTTCTATTAGTAATTCTATTTTTCTTGCACATTAGATGAGGGAATACGATATGTCAATTTTATTGCAGTAGTTTATTTAGTTATTTAGTAGTAGTTATTATTAAAAAAATAATAATAACAATTCAATATTTGCGTATCTTATAAGCTACACGAATGTCGATATAATGATGCACTTCTCTCAGGTTCCTCGTTTTCAAAGCAATATCTGCAACACAGACCCTGAAAGTGAATAAACCTCTACTACCTTACGTAATCTATCATGAACCCTATGACTAAAATAATTCAACAACTTAAACTAATTTTCCTCAACCTTCACTCAAGAACAGTTATATTTCAATTTTTAATAAGTCAACAACCTAAGCTAATTTCATTAAAAAATTGAAACATAACTGCTGAAAGATTTATTCCGCTTTTCTTTGTTTAAAATCTCGAATTCTAGATCCATCTATCTCTTCCTACATTTTATCTCTCTCCTGTCATCTCTTATCTCTAATTCCTGATTGCCATAAATTAAATTTCGCTCTTTTACGAGCATCTTGATTTTCTATGCATTTTCACATCATTTAAAACTGAAAAGGATTAAAGTTTAAGTGTCAACACCCTTCAACAAACGCTTCGCAATAAGAGATAATGAACTATTCTGTTGTAAATTTAATTCCTACTCTAATGCCACCCTGATATAGATTTTCAACATTTATTTTCATTTGAGTTTCAAAATAAAAGGATTAAAATGTCGTTGACCTGAATTTAAGTCAAATGGGAAGCTTTCAGTTATTTTATTTGTTTATTTTTTTTTTTGTACTTTTGATATGTCTGCAACATTCTTGAAACTGAAACTACATATATATTTATTTATAGAAAAAAAAATTAAAATGTCGAAATTTTTTTGATTTGAAGATAAAAAGGAATAAAATGTCGTGATCAAAGGATTTGCAAATCGATCGAGAAATACCTGGAAATATACGCAGAAATGTACATAAATAATTTTCGTTATCCTTTTATCATAAATATTTTTATTATTGTCAAAGGCTTGAAAGAGGAAACTTGGATTTATACAGATATTTTAAAGAAGCAGATATTATTAACACATCACTCAATAAGTCTCCGGCCTAGGTAAGAAAAACAATTTTTTTCTAAATTCGATTTTTTCGTCAACATACTCTCCTTTAAGAGTGGTACATTCGTTCCAACGCTCCTCTAACTTTTCGATGCCTTTTTTGTTGAACGATTTGTATTTGCTCTCAAAACAGACCTCAATTTCGGCAATCACTTCTTCATTTGAGCCAAATATTTTTCCCTGTAGCATCTTGTTGATGTCTGCAAAAAGCCAATAGTAGCTGGGGTCAGATCTGGAGAGTACGGTGGGTGGGAAGCAATTCGAAGCCTAATTTATTCAATTTAACCATAGTCTTCATCGACTTGTGACACGGGACATTGTCTTGGTGAAACAGTACTTTTTTCTTTTTAATTTCCCCACTGAATTGATGCAATAATGGTATGTAATATTCACTATGGAATGTTTTATCTTTCTCAACATAACCGATGAACAAAAATATCATGCGTGTCCCAAAATACGGATGCCATAACCTTCCCTACTAATCTTTGAGTTTTTGGTCGCTTTGGACGACTTTCACCGGCTGCTGTCACTCAGCTGAAGATCATTTTGATTCAGGTATGTAGAATGTATCCATATTTCATTCATTGTCACATACTGATGCAAGAAATCTTTTTTATCTCACTTGAACAGCTGCAAACAACGCTCTGAATCGTCGATGTGTTGTTGTTTTCTGTCCGGTATGAGCAAACGCGGCACCCACTTCGAAAGCAACTTAAGCATGCTCAAATTTTCGTGTAAAATTTTAAACACACTACCTTCTGATATCTTTAAGGTGTCAGCTATCTCACGCAATTTCACTTTTTTAAAATTATTTTGTGTACTTTTTATATGTTTTCCGGAGCAAATGCATATTTTGAACAACCAGAGCGTTCAGCATCCTTGGTGTTTGCACGATCACCTTTAAATTCAGCATACCAGTCAATAATAGTTGATTTCTCTGGTACCTAGTTTCCATACCGCTTATCAAGCCACTGTTTGGCATCAACAGGATTTTTCCTCATCACAAAACAATGTGTAATCAACACACGAAATTCTTTTTATCCATTGTTTTGTAAATCACAAACCTGGGGTCATCTAAACCCCTCTAACCTGTAAACTAATTATCAGAACGTCATGAAATTTTGTCATGTATCGTTTGGAGGATGCTACTATCCAGAAATCCTACGGGTCTGTCAATAGTGTTGTCATATATGTGTCAGACAGGAGACTTATTATACTGTAAAATGGACGAAACTAGCCAAGTTAAAAAATTTTTAAACTCTGTAGGTGAAGAGGGAAAAAAACGGAAAACATCGACAGAGATGGATTGACTGTGTTGAACCCGATTCTAACACAATCGAAAAAAAAGAAGTAGAAAAAAAAAACTGAAGAAGCAAGACCAAAGACAGATGATCGTGGATATTTCTTCGGATAGATATTCTGGCTTATCCAGGACTTTCATAAAAAATAGTACTGTCATAAAAATAAACATTCATTGAATCAATGTAATGCCATTTATTGAACTAAAACAACGATTTGAAATTTAGTTAGGATTTGAAAGTTTGAAGAAATTGCTGTTGTAGACGTCTAAATGATGGGCAATTGAAAACTGCAAGTATATTTTCAATTGAAAAAGAATTTCAAATACAATTGCTCATGTTCTATTGGATAACTTCAAATAGCATTTTAATCCTAACGTTTTAAATCCATGACAGCTCTATTGCTTAAAGAATATCTAAAACTTTTGTTGTTTGAAAAAAATTAATAAATAAAACTGGGCGTATTGGTTTACTTTAAATAAATAAGTACAAGTTTCTATTTTTTATATCAAGAATACCAAAATGTGATTTTTGCAAAACAACGTAAAATTTAAAATTAAATAACTTTATCAAATCTGTCAAAATAGATTTATCTATAATGTATGAACAACAACGCTATAGCATTTTACAAAGAAAAACTCGTTGTTGTTGTTGTTATCGTGTCCATGGATTTAAAATATAATTATTAAAGTTAGATCAAGTCAAAAGTTTCACGATAGCGGCCGCTACCAACGGCGACGCTTCACTATACAGGACTTCTTTTTAAGTTGGCCTCGATTGGCACCATACCCAATTGCAAAACATGGGGAGGGAGTGCTGGGTACTCTAGAATGTGCTTAGGTGTTAGGAAAGCGTTGGGGCAATTTCTGCAGGGGATGTATTCCCTGGTCTTGTCTGGGAGAATCTTCATCCCTCTGTAATGATTAGTTCTGAGTCTGCTAATAACTGATGCCAATTTCCTAGGGCAGTTGAAGTCCGTGATTAGTGACTTCTTGAAGTTATGAGGAATTAGTCGGCTTTTGGCAACTGCGTTAACATCTGCAAGTGTGATGGTAGTTCTATTGCTGTATTAAAAATTTAAAAACAAAAAAATTTAAATTTAAATTTAGTGGTTTTAAAATTTAAATTGTTTTAAGACCATTAAAATTTTTATGAATTAAAAGTTAACGTATTACTAGTAATTATATAAAATCATGGGCCTGAGGGCCGAGTGGCTAGCGCTCTGACGCTTGGTACCACAGGTTTCAGGTTCGAATCTCGACAGCATCATGGTTGTTTTTAGTAGTTTGGAATTAAACCGTAGGTCCAGGTCTAATAAGATCTTACAGTTTGTAGGGGTAGTGTCGCGCCATAGCAAATTTTAAAACTGCACGAGTCTCCTGGGTAGTGCTAAATGAGTAATAGCGGTACAGACCTTGCTTATATCATAAATATTAACTATCACTGTATTGCCAGCTGCATTAGAACAACAACAAGTTATTATATAAATCATTATTTTTGTTATGATACATAATTGTATTAATTAAAATAAAAAAATATACATTTTATTCGTAAATGTATAATTTTGATGGCCGAGTATCTAGCGTTCTGGTGTTCGGTGCCACAGATTTAGGATTCCGGTTCTATCCGGGTGATGCCTTGGTTGTTTGTAGTTGTTCAAAATCCACTTTAAAGTGTAGGTCCCGATCTAATAGGGCTGTTAGGCGTAGGGCTGACAACCATATTCCTTAAAAGAAAAACATCTCTAGTTTACAAATCTACCAACAGGCTGACTTCCTTGGCACACCATGAGGCTGTTGCGCCACTGATGATGATGATAAAGCTGTGAACAGCTATTTATATTTACAAAACCAGTAAAATAAAACTAAAATTATTATATAATTTCCTTTTAATTTCGAAAATTTAACGTACAGCTTATTAATTTAATTCATCATTACCATCATCAGTGGCGCAACAGCCCCCCACGGCGGGCCAAGGCCGTCTGTTTACTGGCAGATGTATGTTTGTCAGGCCCACGCAAAACGCTCTACAGTCATATTAGACATAAGTCCTGAATGGCCTAGTGTCTAGCTCTCTGGTTTCGCACAGATTTCGGGTTCGAGTCACGGTGGTGCCATGGATGTTGGTAGTGGTTCAGAACCCACTTTAAACCGTAGGTCCCGGTTTGTCTGTAAGATAATCATGGTGCCCAGTCAGACTTCTCATCCACATCATTCCCAAACCCGTATAGGGGCAACTCAATTCTAGGTACAGCGATGTGGTGTGGTATAGTAGTGGTAGTCATATTAGAACGGACCTACGGTTTAAATTTTATTCTGAGCCACTGAAAACATCCATGGTACATCCTGGACTCGAATCCGTAGCCTGTGGCCCCTAGCGCCAGAGCGCTAGTCATATAATTTATTTAAACACTTATAAAATTATCTTCTTTTTTCCCCTCTTATTTTGATAAAAACATTTTTTAAAAAGGAAATGGAGAATTCGCAATACATTCTAACTTATTTAAATAATGCTTATGTAATTTTTTTAAATACACCTATATTTCATAGATTGCAACATTAGAACCACAGTGAATATTGCAAGATAGAACTTGGCCTATTTTTTGAACCATTTGAATGAAGACATCATGGAAAATTTCCATTCATGATGAAAAGAAACAAAAAGGATTTTGAAGCTTGTTTTCGACATAGAAAAGCTTTATACTTCCTGTCTCGTCAAGTTGAATTAGTGTGTAAATTGCTTTTGATCAATATTTGCATTTTTATTTAGTAATATTGAGGGTATTTAAGCATCGTGGGTAGAGATAAATTCGAATATTGGCTTGTGAAACATTTTTTTTTTTCTTAATTTGATACTTATGTTAATTTGTTTAAGTCTGCTATAAGTTTGTAGCAAATTTAAGACAATTATAGAATATTTTAAGTAAATGTATATTTAAAATATATTAAGTATATACATATATATAAGTTTTTATATTTATTACGAAACCTTTAATGCATTTTTAGTTTAATATGAAAAAAAATTAATAAAATGTTAAGCATTTAATAGATATAGTGTATGTGAGGATGCAATGTTAACATTGATCGATAAACGATTTTAAGCCAATACAAAGGTAAAAAAAATATCATAAACTGTTCCGACCTGCATAAATAAGCACATTTATATATCTTTTTATATATACGCATATTTTCATGTATACATAACATGTTTATAGACATGTACATTTATATATATTTTACGTACTTATATATTAATATACCAACAAATATTGAAATCTATCTATGGTTTGATATGCATACGGGTTTGAACGTATTAAAGCACACACAAGCTCACTCCTCACTCCCTCCAAAGAGAAAAAAATTTTTTTTTTGTTCCGTTAACTTTATTTTGTGTTGTTCCGTTAACTTTATTTTGTGTAATTTTTGTTATTTTTAAATCAATATTTTATTTTTATTCAGATTAATTTTTCATGTGGTCCTATTTGTATTGTGTCCCAAAGCGGTTTCTGCCTTTTAAGAGTTAGCTTCTTCGTATTTCAAATGCATCCTGCAATAACATCTGTTCTTAAGGTTTACTTATCTATCTCTAGGATAAATATGACAGATAACAAAAAATGTTTTAATATTGTAATTTTATGCGTATAGTAAGAAACAATTTCGCAATTCTCATAGTGTTTCGAAAAATATTTAAAATATTGCATTTGTTAGTATATATATATATATATATATATATTATGTGTGTGTGTGTGTGTGTGTGTGGTAGTGTCTGTTTGTCTGTCTTGTGTGCGTCTGTGTGCGTTACAAGGTGTCAAACAATTGATTTTTTCAAAACATCGCCAAATTAGAAATATTTTTTTAAATTAAGAAATATTTCAAAATGAAATAATATAATAAATTTATGATAAATTTTTGTAAAAAAATATCATATTTGAAATGTAAATAATTTACTGAAATATAATTGGTGGTCTAATTCTAGTATTGATAACATAAAAAAGGAATAAATGTATTTCCTATAAAATATTCAAAAGAAAAATATTAAAAGGTAGTGATTATATACTATTTTCTTTATACTGCAGTATATAATAAAAAGTTTTCGAATTACACTTTAATCTAAAAAATTTTAAATCTATTTTTTTTCCTTCCATAGCTCACACTCTCCCTATATATTTCTTGTTCAAATTGTCAATCGTTAACAAATATTTTTTATTCATTAAACTCAAGTTCAAATATATTTTTTTTTCAAACTTGTTATATGACACTGGATATTAATACAGTTTTTTTTAAATATTAATTCAGTAATTAAATTTAATTCATTAATTTTAAAATATTTTTGGTCAAATTTAGTAGTTGCATATATCTAAAAATAGATGGCGCCACATAAACTTAAAAATGAATGAAAATGATTATAAAGGACTTTTACTCAATAGATGAAAAAAAGTAGAATTGATTTTAAAAATTTTTTTATGTTACTTTTTTTCTCATATTTAGCCAATTTAGATAGTAGCCCATAATATTCTTATCTAACTGAGAATTATGTAATTAATATTCAGTTATACTTTTCACTTATACTCAGCTATACTCATACTTTTCCGTCCTCATTAGAAGGTTTTTAAAAATGCAAAATTTTTCTGTCGATCATTGTCATTTAAAAATAGACACATTGGTACTTATTCAATTACTTCTATTAGCTCCCACTCTCCCTATATATATCTTGTTCAAATTTTCAATTGTTCATAAAATACTTTTTTATTCATCCACACAAGTTCAAATACATTTTTTTTGAACTTGTAGTGGATGACACTGGATGTTAATGTAGTTTTTCAAATAGTAAATTCATTGATTAAATTTAATTAATTAATTTTATATTTTTTTTAGATTTAAGTTGCCTATATAGACCAATAGATGGCTCCAGATAAATTTAAAAAATTATGAAAATTATTTATAAAGGACTTTCTGCAATAAAGTGAAAAAAAATTAGGAATTGACTTTAATTTTTTTTTTTTTATATTACTTGTTTCTACAATAAACAAGATTTGGTTGATGGTTTAACTTAAAGGTTAAAATTCTATTCCATCAACATAACATAGAGTATTTACAACGGTAACCAGTGTGCGTGTCAACTAAATGTTTCGCTGCCCTCGGGCTGGCTAATTGAAGTTTATCCTTTTCAGTTCTCTTAACACAAACTTTAGGGTACTATGTTGATCGTTTTCTGTGATAATGGGTTTTCTCAGAAAAATCTGAACAAAAAAAGCACTTTTCTACAACATCCATTATCTCGTGTAGCGTGCAGTATCATAATGAATTATGGGTAATATTAGTATGAGACATATAGATTACTATAGAGGCAAAAACGACAAAAAAGACGACTGCAAAATATATAATTTCCTATCTGATTTCGAAGGGGGTGGGGAGGGTTCGAATACATATAAACAAGTAAGTCAATTAAGTCAATTCCTACTTTATTTTCAACAGATAGTACTTTAATAAATGATTTTCATTCATTTTTGTAAGTTTATCTGGCGCCATCTATTGGTACATATATGCAACTTAAATCTAAAAAAAGCTAAAATTAACTAATTAAATTTAATTAATGAATTAATAATTGAAAAAACTGTATTAACATTCAGTGTCATCCACTGCAAGTTCAAAAACAATGTATTTGAACTTGAGTGGATGAATAAAAAGTATTTTATGAACGATTGAAAATTTGAACAAGATATATATTTAGGGAAAGTGTGAGCTAATAGAAGGAATTGAATAAAAAGTTTATTTATCCCTTTTATTTAAACGACGAATCTTCCTAGGATAGTTTATTTTCATAACTTTCTTTAAAATTATTAGCATTTATAAAAATAAGAATCTCGTATTAAATGTAAATATTGATTTACTGCACTTATAATAAAATCAATACTGTAGTTACAAAAACAAAAACAAATTTCTGTCCTTTAGTAACACTCAAATAAAAATTTTTTTGTTGATAAATATAAAAATGCATGAGTAATATTTTCAGAAATAGTTATTATAACACACTATATATATGTAAAAGATATTTCGTTCAATAATTGTGTTATTAAAATATGTATATTAAAACTGATTGCACGTTTTTATAAATGTGTATCAAAATATGTGGAAAGTAACTATTTTATCAGTATTTCATTAAATTGCAATTCAAAATTTTTTTGATGTCATTTAAATGGATATACATTGCATTAAATTCTTTTTTAAGTGTCATTTGAGGATTCAGTTAATTAATGTCTTTATTCTAGCTCATGCTAACACAAACAGAAAGAATTTTAAGTGCATGATTATCATGTTTGTGTGATGTTCAAAATAGATTTTAACGTCAAATAAAGCTTTTTACCGTAAAAGTCAACTTAAAATTTTTATGGTTAGTTAGCAGAAAAAGGGTCTAATTAAATTAAGAAGAGAGACAAAGGAATTTAAGAATTGAAATTCCGGGATCACATTTGTTTTACAAATTCTTCATTACAAGCCAAGAAGAATTTTTATTTGTTGTTAGTTTTTTTTTTTTTACAAATAATAAAAAAATAGAGCATTTCAAAAAAACGATTCATTATAATTCTTTCATCAGCAATTTATCTCTAGCTTTAATATGTGTTAATAAAAATTAAGTTAATAAGATAAAAATTCTTTTAAAATGAGTCACTAATAATTCTTATAATATGAGTCACTAAAAATTCTAATGATATAATAAAATACAAAATTCTAATGATATTACATGTCGATAAAAGTTATAATGGTAACAAACGTAAGAAAAAATTATAATGCAATCATGAGTGCAGGGGCCTGATGGCCGAGTGACTAGCTCTGGTGTGGGGAAACACAGGTTTTGGGTTCGAGTCCCAGAGGTGACATGGATGTTTGTAATGGTTTGGAATACATTTAAACCGTAGGTTCCGGTGTAATACAGCCGTGGGGCATAGTGCTGACAACTCTACCCCCTTTAAAGAGAAAAACATCACCTGTCTCGAAATCTGCTGGTAGGCAGGCGACTTTGGTCCACCATAGGCCTGTTTCACCATTGATGATGGTGAAACATGAGTGCATTTTAACTGTAAAACATGTACAGGCTAGACACAATAAAGTTGAACTTATTGAAAAACCTGGATAATGGCAAGTTTTACCATTTATATAGGGCTATCTTCACGATAAAGTATTGACTAATTTGCAATATTTAATTTACTTTTTAGTATATGTTTATAAATCATTATAGCAAAATTCTGCTTTATTTTTGAAAAAAAAAAAAAAAAAATTCAAAACTACAAATTGCAGTCATAAAAGGTTTTATAATTTTGAAAAGGGAAGAATTTCAAATTTTATTCATATTATCTAGTTAAACTCAGTGCGAATATTTCCATTTTACACGTTTCTATGGATTATATGTTTTCTTATTAAGCATCAACGATTTATTTATTATAATAAAAAAGGCCCCCGACTCGTTTCTCAGTGGCAACATGCATCGCTTTTAAAGCTGAGGTTTAATCATTTAGTTCAAATTGTTGCAAACACTATTTGAAACAAGTAATATAAAAAAATTATTTAAAGTCAATTCCTATTTTTTTATCACTCTATTGCAGAAAGTCCTTTATAAATAATTTTCATTCATTTTTTTTAAGTTTATCTGGCGCCCTCTATTGGTAGATATATGCAACTCAAATTAAAAAAAATAAAATTAATTAATTAAATTTAATTACTGAATTAATATTAAAAAAACGGTATTAACATCCAGTGTCATCCATTACAAGTTCAAAAAAATGTAGTTGAACTTGAGTGGATCAATAAAAAGTATTTTATGAACGATTGAAAATTTCAACAAGATGTATATAGGGAGAGTGGGAGCTAATTTAGAAGGAATTGAAAAACGAGGAGCTCCATGTTGTTTGTGATGTTCAGTATCTTTCCCCGTGAGTCGGACTACCTGATGGGAGTTTTCCGACTTTTAAATCACACGATACGCAAATTCGGGGTAGTCCCCTAAAAGTTCTTCTAGGAAGGCACTGTCTCCTTCTTCAGCTACTCGGAGCCAAGTCAGACTTCTACCTACGGGTGCTGGATCACAACAGAAGGTGTCCCTTCCCCTCAATCCATGACTAGACTATTCATGGGATGTCCGTCCCTCACTGCAGGACACTGAGAATAAGTCATAGCATGAACAAGAAGAAATGTATATGTTTAAGTACTGTATGTTTGTCAATCCCATTTTGAATTATTAAAAAAATTAATATTTTGTAAGTTTACTTCGGCGCCTTATTGACTTGACACTTAAAAACAAAACTGAAGTTAAAACTCCGAAAATTAAACGTCCGACTCGTGGCTCAGTGGTAACATGCTCAGCTGGTGAGCATTAGTAACAAGGTTCAAAGCACTGGAGGCATTGTTGCAGACACTGTTTAAAAAACGAAGAGACACGATGGGAGCATGTTCAGCATCTTGCCTCGTTAGCCAAACTACCTGGTGGGAGTTTTCCGGCTTTTCAATCATACAATACGTAAATAGGGTATTTCCACTAAAAGTCCATCTAGAATGTATTGTTCTCCTTCTTCAACGGCATGGAGCCAAGTCAGACTTTTACTTGCAAGTGCTCCATCACAACAGAAGCTGTCCCCTTTCCCTCCTTCCATGAGTAGACTATTCATGGTATTTTCAGTCGCTTATTGTAGGACGCTGAGGATTAGATAACACACATAAAAAATGCTAATGGTAAACTCTATTTAACGAACGCATTATTGGTAAGGTTTACTAGGAAACTATGTATTAACACTAATTGGTTTGTTGCTTATATAACAAGTAATATTAAAAAAAAATTACAGTCAATTCCTACTTTTTTTCACTATATTGCAGAAAAGTCCTTTATAAATAATTTTCATTCATTTTTTAAGTTTATCTGGCACCATCTATTGGTAGATATATGCAACTTAAATCTAAAAAAACTAAAATTAATTAATTAAACAAATTTAATTACTGATATAATATTTGAAAAAAACTGTATTATCATCAAGTGCCATCCACTACAAGTTAAAAGTGTATTTGAACTCGAGTGGATGAATGAAAAAGTATTTTATGAACAATTGAAAATTTGAACAAGATATATATAGGGAGAATGTGAGCTAATAGAAGAAATTGAAAAAATGCTAATGGTAAACTCTATTTAACGAACGCTTTATTGGTAAGGTTTACTAGGAAATGACGTATTAACACTAATTGGTTTGTTGCTTATATAAAAATGCAACCCTCAATTTTAACAAAACATTTAACACGACGCACTTCTAGGTTTTTCCTGTTTACCATTAAAATCAGTGTGCGATAATTCAGAGTGTAGAGTAATTCAGCAAAAGGCAATGAGGAAAAGTTTTGAAAAACAAAAATTCATAAACATTAAGTTAAAAAAAAAAAATATGAATAGTTGATTACAGAAGAATATATTCATTTGGATGTTAGAGGTGAAGAGGGTACAGCATCAACAGCGAAGGGTAAAACAAGATTACGATCTTGAACTCGTGATCTATGCATGCGTCTTTCAAACCTTTTCAACTGTAAAACATGATACAGCGTTTCAGGTTTCAATAATAAGATTTGCGAATGATTACAGTTGTAAAACAGATTTTATCTACATTGTATTCACATCACTGCAAAAGCTACGGATAACTACAGATAATGGACTCTTGTTAGTAGCGTATTCAAGAAGGTTTTATTAAAAAAATTTTTTTTCAATTCATCTATTAGCTCATACTCTCCCTATATATTGTTCAAATTTTCAGTCGTTAATAAAATACTTTCTATTCATCCCCACAAGTTCAAATACATTTTTTTCGAACTTTTAATGGATGACACTGGATTTTAATACATTTTCAAATATTAATTAATTAATTAAATTAAATTAATTAAATTTAGTTTTTTTAGATTTAAGTTGCACATATCTACCAATAGATGGTGCCAGATAAACTTAAAAGAATGAATGAAAATTATTTATAAAGGACTTTCTGCAATATAGTGTGAAAAAAAAGTAGGAATTGATTTAAATTTTTTTTTTTTTATATTACTTGTTTTTTAAATGAATTTTGCAAAATGTTATATTATAAATTAAACATATCATTTCATAATGTTAATGAAATGCTCTTTTATTAAAAATATTAAATCAAACAGAATTAAATTTTTTTTAATTAATTTTATATAAATATTACTTAAAAGTCATATTATTAAAAATTAGTTCAAATTCCTGGCAATTCCCCAGCTAGTTACCAGGACTTTTGCCTAGACGTAATGCGTATAGCTTAGAGCAGGGGTCTCCCAAACTTCCCAGCCGTAGGGCCATACTGTTTACTCCAGTAAGTACCAAGGGCCAAAATCGTTTTAATTTTTCTGCCATTATCTATGTAATTAAATAAATCCCATTAGTATTTTTACAAGTGGATAACCCCGCGGTTTCCTTCACGTTTTTTCCGTTCCTGACGGAGTTTCAGGATAAAAATCATATGTGTGATTCAGGATATATACATTCGAAACATCGATATACATACATATGGGATATACTTTAACCTAACATAACTGCCGAGGGCAACCGTGGAATGTTCACTAGTTTATAATGTTCGTGGGATTCATTTCAATTATTTGTTAGTTGTTATGCTTAAGTTCAACTTTCTTCGTATTATGCTTGTCATTAAGCTTTACCTAGCAAGTCAATAAAACCCAGTTATTATCATTCTGTGTTTTTTCATCCAACTTATTACAGCAACAAAAACCTATTCGCTGTCGCGGGTCTGATTGATGACACTGAAGGGCCGTAGTTTGGAGAACCCCTGGCGTAGAGTATTGGAGGCTTGTAATATTGCTTTGCAGTTATTGTTCTCATAAATGAAGAAACTATATATAGTGATTGTAATTGACCTGGTGCCAGTTTACTGTATTGGGTATAAGTACTGACTTATTGTATTGTCTTTATTGTAACTTTTATTGTACTGTCTGTCTATTTTGTAAGTTAAGTCTGTACTGTCTTGTAAGTTACTGTACTGTCTAGCATACGATAAGCAATATAAGTGGTTTGCTTCTAATTATTCGTAAAGTACCTTCAAAATTCTGGCCACTTCCCAGCTAGCTACCAGACATTTTGCCCAGAGGTAATACATATAGCGTAGCCCATTGAAATCTTAAAATATTGCTGTGCAGTTATTGTTCTCATAAATGAAGAGACTGTATGGTGATTGCAACCTATCTGGTGCCAGTTTACTGCATTGTCTACCATACTATAAGCATTGTAAGTTGTTATTTCTAATTATTTCTAAAAGTACACTTGGACTGAAATTTTCACCTTCATCATATAGGTGGGCTGTTTTGGGTATACAGTAGTGAGACCAAATGCATACAAGTCTATAAAAAAAAAGAACATACATTTTTAATTAGAGCAGATGGATGATTTTACACTAACAGACGTTTCGATCTAAGATAATTTATCTCTGCAATATTATGCATGCAATAGTTGCATACATGCAATACATACAATAGTTGCATTCTTCTATACATGCAATATTTTAACGTTATACGGGGTCAACAGGGAGGGGACACTGAACCCAAATTTTACAAAATAATGTTTTTAATTTGGAAGAATTTACAATTTTCTCTCTAAATCCTGCGGCATAATGGCCAATTGGTTATCGCTTTGGCCACACGTTTCAGGTTCGAATCCTTACGGTGACACGGATGTTTGTTTGTGGTTCGATATCCACGTTAAGATGTAATTCGCGGTCTAATTAGCCCAAAGTGTGCAAAAAATGACCGAAGAGCGACACACTAAACCAAATCTCTAACTCCTCGAGCCCAAAGATAAAAATATTCCGGTCTACAGATTTATCGTTCCGTGCCATGCATAGATTATGTAGTTTTCTGTTCGAGAAAACTTATCGGGTTTCAAACTAAACTTGTTTAGTTTCCCCTCTCCGATATATGTATCAACGAGGTGGCAGGTTATAATTTTTTCATAGATGTATTAAATGCTACTCCCATCAATTTAATTAGTTTGGTTTGTCTTTCTTTTTTGTGCACACTTTAGGCTAGTTAGACAGGGACCTACTGCCCTTAACCTACAGTTAATTCTGCCCTACTGACAAACATCCATGCCATCGCCAAGATTCTCACCTGAAGTCTGTGGTACCAAAAGGCGAAACCGCCATCCGGCCACACACACATCTATTTAACAAGGATGACTTAAAATAATGCCCTTTTTCCAATATGCTACCCTTTTGTTGAACTGGTTTTACAGTAGTTTCATGGTTTGTAAGCTTGAAAAATAAATCTGATCCAGTTGCTCATAGAAAAACCTTTTCCTTTTGTAAGGGGATCTGTAAGTAGACCCTGTGTAACATTGAATCTGCTTTAAAATCCAGAGTAATATTCGGGAATGACTTTAAAAATAAAACGTCGTTGTAAAAGCAGGATGTTAAATATAATCGGCTGCGCAGGTACAGGTTACCCATAAAATTTAGAATTTAATGTAAGAACAAAGTGAACAAATATCTTAAACTATAGAAATCCAAGCGATTTCCTTTTCTTGAAATATATATTTTCAATAAAAATTGTTTTTGCTTTCACCGGATGAACTTTTAGCATAATTTTACATTAATTAATTATTAGATCGCGAAATAAATTTAAATACTCATTATGTATAAAAGCCTGGTAAAGAAATTTTAATAAACTAATAAGAATAGCTCTTGAAAGAAATTTGAAAAAAAAAAATTAATCAATAAGAAACGTTGAACGTCTTCAAATACAAAAACATTTAACAAGAAACAAAAACCCCGTTCACGAAAATAATAATAATAATTTTATGAGTAATATAAATATCATCAAATTTCTCAGCGAAGAATTAATAATTTTTTTTTTTCTGAATTTCGAGCATTTGTTATTGAATTTCTATATGAATTTGTCTTGATTTAATGCTAGCATGTAATGTAATTCTGGTGCTTGGTACCACTGGTTTTGGGGTCGAGTCCCGGCAGTGCTATGGACGTTTGTAGTGGTTCGGAATCCACTTTAAACTGTAGGTCCCAGTCTAACATGACAGTAGAGCGTTGGGCGTAAGACTGACAACCCTACCCCGTAAAAAGAAGACATCTCATGTTTTGAAATCTGCCAGTAGGCAGACGGCCTTGGCCCACCATGTGGCTGTTGCGCCAATCATGATGATAATGTGATAATGCATTTCATGATGTCATGATGTCATTTAATGTCATGATGATAATGCATTTTCAATTAGACAATAAGGAAAAAGATATTGTAATGTAATACCTAATTACTGTAATGCATTTTGAATTAGACAATAAGGAAAAAGATAATGTAATGTAATACCTAATTACTGTAATGCATTTTGAATTAGACATTAAGGAAAAAGATAATGTAATGTGATACCTAATTACTGTAATGCATTTTGAATTAGACATTAAGGAAAAAACTGATAATGTAATGTAATACCCTAATTACTGTAATGCATTTTGAATTAGACACTAAGGAAAAACGTATCATAACAATACAATAACCGTAATTCACAGTTCCGGAATCAAAATTAATGAGGGAATAAAAATTCAGTTACAAATCATAAGTAAATAAAGTATTTTGGATGTTTTCCTTAGTACGGTATTCTAATTTGTTGCATTTTATTATATTCCTTAATATTCTAATTTTTTTAATGTAATATTCAATAATATTTTAACTGAATAGTATATTCTCATTAGACTTGATGTTTTATTTTACGTTAGATGGAATGTTCTGCATTTGGATATTTTTCCAATTCCTTCAATTAGCTCACACTCTCCCTATATATATATCTTGTTCAAATTTTCAATCGTTAACAAAATACTTTTTATTCATCCACTCAAGTTCAAATACATTTTATTTAACTTGCAGTGGATGACACTTGTTGTTAATACAGTTTTTTCAAATATTAATTCATTCGTTAAATTTAATTAATTAATTATTTTTATTTAAGTTGCATGTATCTACCCATAGATGGCGCAGATAAACAAAAAAAAAAAAAATGAATAAAAATTATTTATAAAGGACTGTCGGCAATATAGTGTAAAAAAAGTAGGAATTGACTTAATTTTTTTTTTTCTTTTATATTACTTGTTTAGATTTAATTTCCATATATCTACCAATAGAAGGCACCAGATAAACTTAAAAAAATGAATAAAAATTATTTGTAATGGACCTTTCTGCAATATAGTGAAAAAAAAAGTAGAAATTGACTTTAAAAATTGTTTTTTTATACTACTTGTTTTTCGTATATTGTAATTGGACAAATGCAATTGAATTAGGAAAAAGCTCAACGGCGATGAAAAATTATAGATAAAGGTTGTAAAAAATCATTTCCTTTTGGTTATCCTGATTCAAGGAAGGTAATTTTTTGAAAGGAAGCTACCTCCGGAAATCAGGATTTCCATGCTTTCCTTTAAAAGACATAAATATAACCTTATAATCTTTTATTTGTCCTTCAGAAGTCATCCTCTTTCTAAGTTCAATGTTCTTTTTCGATAATTCCTCAATCTTTTTAAGTTAACCTTTTCTGAATTCATGACGTACTTGTAAAGAATTTAATCAACCCTAGTTCGATTCCTTTTTCAATTCCTTCTATTAGCTCACACTCTCCCTATATATATCTTGTTCAAATTTTCAATCGTTCATAAAATCCTTTTTATTCATCCACTCAAGTTCAAATACATTTTTGGGGGAATTTGTAGTGGATGACACTGGATGTTAATGCACTTTTTTCAAATATTAATTCATTCATTAAATTTAATTAATTAATTTTAGTTTTTTTTTAGATTTAAGTTGTATGTATCTACCAATAGATGGCGCCAGATAAAAAAAAAAAAGAATTAAAATTATTTATAAAGGACTTTCTGCAATAGAGTGAAAAAAAGTAGCAATTGACATTAAAATTTTTTTTTATATTACTTGTTTCCGAAGAAGTCATCCTCTTTCTAAATTAAATATTCTTTTTCGATAATTCCTCAATCCTTAATTCATGACTTACTTTTCTTAATTCATGACGTACTTGTAAAGAATTTAATCGATCCTAGTACGATTCCTTTTTGTGGTCTACATTGCAATTAATGATTTGAAAAGTGAGTAGACTCTATCAGTATTTTGGAAATTGTTCTTGTTATGATTGTTAATATTTTGTTCATCAACTTATGGACCAATGGCAATGACTGGTGTTGATGGCCTCAGGTTTGAATGCACTTTAAACGTTTATTTTTAAGGGACAGAATAGACAGCCCTACGTCTGACTCTCTACAGTCATATTAGTTCGGGACCTACGGCTTAAAGTGGATTCCGAACGCCTGCAAACAGCCATGCACAGTCAAACTATAACCCGAAACCTGCGATAAGGAGCAATAGTCACTCGGTCATCAAGTCCCATACTATATACTATTAAAATTAATATACCATTATATTTTTCTTTCCAAATTTGTTGCATAAGAATTATCTTTATTTAATTATTTAACAAATTTCTATTTCCGACACATTAAAAAATAACATTAAAAAATATTTAAATATTACACAGAGTAACATTAAAAAAAATTCTTATTAACTTTTTGATGTCAAATTGAGGTAACTAAAGGACAATTACAAAAAATTGAAGTTTGTGAGCGATTATATATTGATAAGGCAATAAAAAACGTATTGTACCTTAAACGAACCTTCTCTCGTATAATACAAGACAAAATTTTAAATTGTTCGCAAATAAAAAATTAATTAATATTTTATGTCACAAAAGCAAAACCAAAACAAAAATACAACACTTTTTCAACAATAAAGATTAAAAAGAAAAACATGGCAATGATGTTTTTTTTTTTTTTTAATCTTATATAATAATAGACAATATATAAAAACATTATTTTGTTTTAATGAATATTTTAAAAATAATTAATAATAATATGATGAATGAATGATATAAATATGATGAAATTTTTATTATCATATATATTACTTATACGTTGTAAAATAAATATCCAGCTAAAATAAAAATAATAAATATATATAAATATAAATCGTTTTAAATTATATGTATTAATTTTGAGCTTAGTAAATATTAACCCTCTATTGGACATTTAGTTGTATTCCAAAAAGTGTTTTAAATAAATGAACATATATATATATATATATATATATATATAAAAGAGAGAGAGAGAGATAATTATCAAAACAGTAACAAAAATCAGTTGCATTTATATATTTGCTTCGGATAATGTTAAAATAAACAAAACTATTTTGTATCTCATTCATCTATGAATTACTTGTCCAATAACAAGGAAAAAAAAAACATGTACGAAACCTCCCTTAGGAAGGTAACAATCCATTAAAATCTATGCAAAAATGTGGTTTTTAATTTATTTCATACAAATCTACGTTTTAGGAAAAAAAAAAAGGTTTAAAAAAACCTTTACGCATTTTTTTTCATTAAAAAAATCTACTTTCAGAAACTATTTTCAAACATTTTGTTAAAATAAAAGAGTCTATCTTCTGGGAATTCGTGAGAACTTTAGAAGCATTTGAAAGGTTTTTATAAAAGTTGTCGACATAGACCGATGCAATTTATGAAACAAATATTTGCTCTTTGAGATGAGTAGTTTTCTTGTTTTTTTTGTGTTTGAAAATGTTAATAGCTGTGGGGATAGAAGCTCAAAAATTAGCGTTTGCTTTGTATGCATATAGATAGCAACTTTTGCAAACCTGACTTCATTTTCAAATTATAAAAAAAAAAGAATATTATAGGAAGATATATATTATGTAATATTTTATAAAGAATATTAAATGAGGTAACTCGACAGTACAGAATGTTAAATATGATACTAAAAACTAAATTGTGTAAAAAAGTAATATAAAATGTTATTCATAAAAAATTAATAGGTTCTATATTGTATCTATTGTATTTTATATAAATTTTACAGAATAAGTGAGGAAATAAATTTTAATTACGGTTCTTCTATAAATGTAATGTAAGTACATAATGTTAAATAATAGCAAAATACAAAATGTTAAATAATAGCAAAATACAAAATGTTAAATATGTTATAAATGGTACTAAAAACTAAGGTAATACAAATGTTATTCACAAGAAATTAAACAAGGTCTGTATTGTATGTACTGTGTTTTATATAAATTTTACAGTAATCGTTGAGTAAGGAAATTAATTTAAATATGGCTCTTCTTTAAAAATAATAAAATTCATATAAAAATTAATAATTTTTTAAATCTTATATCTGAAAAAAAAAGCGATTATTTTATACTTAACATTTATGGTGGTTTTTATTTTGAATTTTATAGGCTTTTTTATTTTATTATGTTAGGTTCATGACAATATTTTATTTTGATGTTGGGTTTATTTCAAAGCTTTATTTTTTTGTTAAATGTTGGGTTTATTTCAAAGCTTTTATTTGTTGTTAAATGTTGGGTTTATTTCAAAGCTTTTGTTTTGATGTATGTTGGGTTTATTTCAAAGCTTTAATTTTAAAGTATGTTGGGTTTATTTCAAAGCTTTTGTTTTGATGTATGTTGGGTTTATTTCAAAGCTTTAATTTTTAAAGTATGTTGGGTTTATTTCAAAGCTTTTGTTTTGATGTATGTTGGGTTTATTTCAAAGCTTTTAATTTTAAAGTATGTTGGGTTTATTTCAAAGCCTTTATTTATTTAATTTTTAAATGTTGGTTTTATTTCAAAACTTTTATTCTGACTAAAAGTTGGGTTTTATTTCAAAACCATTATTTTCATAAATTTTGGGTTTATTTCACAGCTTTTTATTTTGACCAATGTTGGGTTTATTTCAAAACTTTTTATTGATGAATTTTTTTGTTTTAACTCAAAGCTTTTATTTGGATGAATGTTGGGTGCGTTTAAATTATTCTTTTTTTAAATTTATGTTTGGTTTAATTCAAAGCATCTTATTTTGAACTACATCGAATTTATATCAGTAGTTTTTATTTTAATATATTCTAGGTTTATTTCAAAGTTTTTTATTTTGACATACGTTATGTTTTTTTTTTTTTTTTTCAACATTTTTGTTTTTGATGTAGTGATAAAAGTAAGAGTAAATATTAATATTACTCATAATAGTAAATACCATTATAAATATTAATATTAATATGTTTTTGGAAAAAATAATTTACCTTTAATTTATTGATTTTTAATTTAAAAATTTATGAGATTTGTAGTAAAGCCTGTAAATTGAAAATACTCAATTATTTTGTAAATAAATATTTTATATAAAAAGACTCATGCAAGAAATTTAAAAAAACCCGTGAAAAAAATTCTAAAAACGCTCGTGAAAGAAATTAAAAATCATAAAAGAAATCTAAAATCCTAATTAAAAGTGACCAAGGACACAAGAAACCCCTCTTTTCAAAACAATAGGCATATTTTTTATGGGTGAATTATGGGGTATTAATTATTAGAATTAAATTTTTCAAAGCAATATGTTTTCAAACTTTTTAAATTAAAGAAAACTGTATTAATGTCATGCCTATGCGAAACATTTGTGAAGGAGCACTTCATATAAAATTTGAATTTTTTATTAAATATATTGATATATGTTAATAAGTGGGCATTTTATAATTAAGTTCATTGAAATACTTATACAGCAGCATATGCTAATTTGTGTGGGACATTCATGCACTGGGAAATTTAAATACTTAATTTGAAGTATTCCATGCTTTCAAGATATGCAGTAGTGATTATGAAAGGGGGACATTAACATCAAATCAAGTTGTTTCTTAATCTCTTTTTAATGCAACCTTCTTTTTTACAACACATTAAAAATGGTGAACACTTTAACACATCCATCACATAAAATCTCCAAATTTCACAAATTCTTACTAAACTTTTAAAAGAAATTATTATTTTTTTTTTTTTTCAAAGATTACTATAAAAGAATTCTTTTCGAAAGGATTGTGGGGGGGAAACCAGTCCAGTATTTCTATCAGCTATGATCCCCGAAGTAATTCCTTTTGGAATAGTACTTGAAAAAGAAAAAGAAAAAAAAAAGATAAAAAACGTGTCAGAAGCCACAATATTTGACATTAAATTTTTCTAGAGGGCATAAGCAGAATCGTTTCTTTTAGTTGAAGTAGGTTGAGGATACATGAGGTCTGACGGGGTGACCTTAGATGCTTTTACTTGCTGTTGGACATATCCTTTCGCAGATTGTGGGTCACCAGGTTGGTGCGGGTCAATCCAAAAGTACTGGAAAAAATGGACTTCTGCATTTTTTTAATACTTTAAACGTGGGAGAGTATGGTAATGATTTAGAGTTTTGTCAAATAACTGAGTAGGAGTTTCAAAAGTTGCATATTTTTGTGCAAAATAACGATTTGTTTTACAACATAACGATTTTATAAAATGTTTTTGAGCAAACTAACGATTTTTTAAAACATTTTGTGCAAAATAACGATTTTTTTGCAACATTACAACATAACGATTTTATAAAACGTTTTTGAGGAAACTGATATTTTAAATCATCTTGTACAAAATAACGACATCATTTTGAGCAAACTAACGATTTTTTTGCAACATTTCTGTACAACAAAACGATTTTAAAAACCTTTTTGAGCAAACTAACGATATTTTAAACATTTTGTATAAAATAACGACATCATTTCGAGCAAACTAACAATTTTTTAGAAATATTTTGTGCAATATAAGGATTTTTTAAACATTTTTGTGCAAAATAACGATTTTAAAATATATATATTTGTGCAAAATAATGATTTAAAAAAAAAAAAAAATTGTGCAAAATAACGATTATTCTAAAACAGTTTAATGCAAAATAATTATTTTTTAATACATTTTTGTGGAAAATAACGATTATTTTAAACATTTTTGTGCAAAATAAACTATGAGATTTACAATTTTTTTGTGTGTATTAATTTTTAGGGTGATAAGATAAGCAAATTATTAAAAAATACCTCAAAATATTTTAAACAGCTCAAATTCAAAATGAAAATATTGACAGCATTTTAAATTTGTCAGTAAATTTCCATTTACATGCATACATCTGAAGTTGAGTGAAGAGTACATTAATGCTTTATATTTCTATGGGACACCGATATAGAAGTTTTATATCCAAACTAGCAGAACCCGGAATACGTTGTCCTGCCAAAAAACAAATGCATTGTAGAAAATTACATATAGTGAATATATTCTCCATATTCCAATATACGTGTATACTAATTTTCACGGATATCGTTTGAACCATATATAAGATGAAATGCTGCAACACCATCTGTGACAAGAAACAATAAGGTGGATAACGCGAACCTGTTTTATATACTGAATATATAACAGGTGGGCTTGACACATAGATGGTGCTACTAGTATAAAATCCATATAATTTTTAGTTAGCGCTAACCTTCAAAAGACACGTGTATAAATTTGACAGCTGTTGCACTATTATGAGAGTTATAGCATTCTTAGTGTTTATCACAATCGGCTGTCCACTCGGCTAACAGTCAATTGACTCCAGTGTGAAATGATGGAGCCATGTTTCATCCATTGTCACATATCGACGCAAAAATTCGGCTTTATTACGATTAAACAGCTCCAAACACTGCTTAGAATCATCAATTCGTTGTTGTTTTGGGTCGACTGTGAGCTCGCGCGGCATCCACTTTGAACAGAGCTTTCGCATATCCAAATATTCATTCACGATATGTCCAACACGTTCCTTTGATATCTTTAGGTCTCAGCTATCTCAATCAACTTCCCTTTACGGTTATCAGAAATTATTTTGTGGACTTTTTTTATGTTTTCGTCGGTAACAGCCTCTTTGGGGCGTCCACTGCGTGCATCGTCCTCGGGGCTCATTTCGCCTCGTTTAAATTTAGCAAACCTCTTCTCTACGGTTGATTTACGGTCCTTTTAACAGCCCGCCTGTTAAAAGGATCACAAACATACAGTACTTAACATATACATAAGTTTTTCTTGTTGATGCTATGAATTATCCTTAGTGTTCTGCAGTGACATCCCATGAATAGTTTAGTCATGCATGGAGGGAAACGGGGCACCTTCTGTTGTGACGGAGCACCCGTAAGTAGACGTCTGACTTGGCTCCGAGTAGTTGAAGAATGAGGGTAGTGCCGCCCTAGAAGAACTTTTAGGGGACTACCCTGAATTTGCTCAATAAACTTCACTTTTACGGTTATAAGAAATTATTTTTGGATTGATGTTTGATGCTTTCGGCGGTAACAGCCTCTTTGGGGCGTCCACTGTTTGCATCGTCCTCGGTGCTCATTTCGCCTCGTTTAAATTTAGCAAACCACTTCTCTACGGTTGAATTTCCTGGTGCAAAGTCCGAATAATATTTATCACGCCAAGCCTTGGCTTCAATATTATTTTTTTTTTCGCCAAAAACAGCTGTCAAATTTATACACGCGTCTTTTGAAGGTTAGGGCTAACTAAAAACTATATGGATTTAGCTTCATCTATGTGTCAGCCTATGAACATTTCAGCACACCTGTTATTATTACCAATTTTCACAGAGATTGGTTGAACGGTATAGAAGTTGATATATTGCCGCAACCTCTGGTTGCGACTTACAACAAAGAGGAAAACCTAAAGATATTCTCCATGTTTTGTTAAACACACACAAAATATTTCATCAACATCGGTATAGACTTTCGGAGCAGTTCAGTGACAAATACATGTACAGAAGAATTATATATATAAAGATATACATTATTCTAAGTTATTATGAGCAATATTTTTTTTGTGTTCTTACATGGCTTTGCAACTAATTTTTACGTTTAATAAAATATTAAAAACTATATTCTGATGTTTTCTTTTTTTCAACAATCCATCAAAAATTTATGAAAGCAAATTTTTTCCTAAATATGATTTTAATCTAGGGTTATTATTAAATCAAAATTTATAATAAATTAAATATTTATAAATAATTAAATTTAAATTATATTTCGTAACATTATTTATTGGAAAATGTTTGGGGTAAATGCAGATAAGAATCTCAAGTAATTTTCTGTAACAAAATATTTGAGAAAAATAATTTTAATTCAACAAAAATATTTTACGGAACATCTTTAAAAAACATCAATTAAAACGATTATTGGAAAAATTATAAATATTTTTGTAGAGCGTAAGAATATTTTTTTATTACTAACAATAATTTGATAAAAAAAAAAAGAAAGGTTTTTTTTTTTTCATTTTACTTAACAAAACATAGAAAATAATAATTTAATTTTTGAATATTTATTGTTTTGTGAATATTTAATGTATTGTACATAATTTAAAAAGGATAAAACATCGTATTTTTTAGACATTTTTTGTATTATTACTGTCTCTTAAATCAATATATTTAAATATGCTAATTTGAAATAAAATGCAATTGGAAGTAATTCCACAGAATATTATAATAAATAACATGCAATGACATGTGCTATCAGATATAACAAAATTAATTTTCTGCAGGTATTCTGAATATGAAGAAAATCATATAAATATGTTTTTACTACATTTAAAATTTAACCTAAATTTTTTATTATAATTTTTCAAAACAGCTTCAATCTTATTAGCAAAGATTAATCTAAAATACATAGTAACAAGCTAAAATATTCCCTGTATTTGTCAGTAAACAAGGAAAATATGTTTTAAATAGTTTAAAATGTTCTCGAATATTGTTGCGTTTTGTTGTAGAATTTATTCATTTTAGAAATAAAAGAGCTTTAGAATGAAAAGAAATATTTCAATTCACAGTTTTCCTCAATTCAAGGTTATTCGAATGTAACAAATTGAAAGGAGATTTGTAAAGCGAAAAGTAATAACAATAATAAATATTTAGTAGGTGAAATGTTCACGGAAATAGTTGCAAAAGGAATAAATTAATAACGAATTAATTACTAAGATGTATTGAATTTTTGAATGACTTGTAAGGTAATCTTTTATTAATGAGCTAGAAATATCAAAAATTACTTACCTTTGACCTGTTTCTTTTATTTATAATTTTAACACGTTCAGATATATATTTACTTTGTAAGTCAATCAAAAATTAATAAACGAAATAAGTAGAATGAATTTAAAAATATTTCGCAATGATAAATATAAAATTATCGTTTGCTTTTAATATTCCAATGTTTAATTATACAGTTGCCATTCCAAGTTAAAAATTTTATCATTATTTAAATATTAAACAGATTTAAAATAACTGAAATTAACAACCTTTTGATTAAATAAAAATAAGATGGCTTATTTTAATTTAAAATGATTATTTCTCGGCAACTTTCAATACAATAGTTTAAATATAAATGGTTAGATGGATAAATAATACTCTTGCAAAAACAATAATGTTATTATAAATAAATATAATTCGTAACCAATAATGTAAATGTAATTAATACATCATTTGTATGTATGAAATACGTCCAATTTAAAAATAATTAAATACAATTAATGAATAAAATAAATGAGGAATTTGGAATTATAAATAGAAAATTATCTTTTGCATTTAATATTCCAAAGTAATATTGCAATTTGATTTAACATTGCCATTCCAAGTCCAAAAATTTTATTATTAGTTAAATATTAAACAGATTTTGAAACAACTGAAATTAACAACCTTTTGATAAAATAAAAATAAGATTGCTAATTTTAATTTAAATTACTGCTTCTTGGCCAACAGTTAATACAATATTTAAAATATAAATAATAGTTAGATGGATAAAGAATAATCTTAAAATAACGATAATTTTATAATAATTAAATATAATTTGTAATTAATAATGTAAATGTAATTAATACATCATTTGTTTGTATAAAATACGTCCAAATTCACAGAAATTTAAAATTAATTAAATACAATTAATACAATAAATGAGTAGAAAGAATTTAAAAAGATTACGCAATGATAAATATAAAAATTATCGTCTGCATTTAATATTCCAAAGCGTTTTCCAATATTTAATTTTACAGTTGAAATTCCAAGTTAAAAATTTTATTATTAGTTAAATATTAAACAGATTTAATATAACTGAAATTAATAACCTTTTGATAAAATACATATAAAATGGTTTATTTAAATTTAAAATGACTATTTATTGTCAACAGTTAATACAATAGTAAAAATATAAATAATAGTTAGATGGATAAAAAATACTCTTATAAAAACAATAAAGTTAATATAAATAAATATAATTTGTAATTAATATTGCAAATGTAATTAATACACCATTTTTATCTTATTAAATGCGCGTAAATTTATAGAAATTTAAAACTAATTTCAAACAAAATATTGGGAATTATCTTGTAAAATATCAGTTTTTCTAAAATATAAACATATAATTGGTTAATTCACATTGTAAATCTTTTATTTAAATGTTTACTTTATTTGTTTATTTGATTCGTATCTAATAACCTTTATTAAACAAAGTAATTAACTTTTGCATATGTAATAAATACTATCAAAATAAATTAACAACAAGATCAACAATTTTAGAAGGCCATATTAAAAAAAAATTGAAACATTCTAAGCCAATTAGATAAAAGTTTTAAAAAAATGCATGATTTATTTATGAATTAAATGTGTATTAATTCAATTTTTAATTATTTTTATACGAAATTTGACATTAAAATATCAATTAAAAAATTTAAAACTGTATATCAATATCTAATGGTTTTTAATTTTTAAATATTTAAATTATTTCTAATTAACATATCTTTATACAAGAAAAACAATAAATTTATAAAAATTATTCAAGGAGTAAAAATAAAACGATTTACTACGTCACTATCTTTTTTTATATGATCAACACTACGAAACTTGTTCTCTCATTTTCTTTCTGAAAGTGATTGAAATTATGAATGAAAAACCCAAGAAGAAAATGATGTCACAGTTTATGTCAAAACAAAAATAGATTGCTTACGAAACTGAATCAAGTTCACAGAAAGGGTTTTCCATGTTAGGCTTTAACTAAACCAGGTAATGGCTAATAAGAATGACATCTTCTAATGATTATTTTTAATATGATATAATAAACATCAATACGTGAAAAACAACCCAATTAAATATGAGAATAATGATATATCCTTTTTTAATATATTTAATGATGTGTAATAATGCATTTTCAAATATTTTTTCTCATGTGCTATCTGAGGTACAAAATTAAGGTCCTTGATGTTTTTTAAATAGGATTTCTCACCAATATCTTTTTTTTCCCCCACTGTAATATCAAGGCCAAAGGAAAGTTTATTAATGGAAAACAAGTATTGGCAAATATTTTCCCATTAAAGAATAATAAAAAATAATTGAGATTTCATTTTATTTATAGAACTAAACTTAGAAATACGATACTAACAATTAGCACTGCGTATAACATTTTTGCAGTAGGTTTAAAAACATTTGGGATCTCGTAAACGATTAAAAAATACATAGCAATACAGAATAGAAAATGATAGGTACTGTACACACTTACCACTAAAAATGAAAAGATAAGAATTTTAAGATTTTTAAATAATTCTAATATCTAATAATTTTAATAATAATAATAATGAAAAGATAAGATTCTTAAATAAATCTATTAATCTAATAATTTTAATAACGAAAAGATAAGAGCCTTAAGATTCATAAATAATTCTAATCTGATTCTTAAAGATTCTTAATAATTCTTAAGAAAATTAAATTAATATAAGATTGTCAATTGAATTTTCCATTAATTAATCAATGTCCATCAACTATATTAAAAGCAACAAAAGGGAGTACCGATGCTTGTCAAATCACTACTGTGATATACCTAGTTTGATCACTATTGTAACGTCTCAGCCTATACCGGACCTGTAACGGCTTCAAGAAGAGAGCCACTTTCAGGTTCATGGGAACACTTTAAATTTTATTTACAAACATTAAATATATATACAGAAATTTATTTACACAGAAATGAAAATTAAGGATATAAATTACATACACAATTGAAGTGGAATTCATTCCAAGGACGGAGATTTTCAGAGTTCTCGAGTCTACGTCGAATCTCAAAACACGTAGTTTGCCGCTGACCTTAATTACCACACGGCGTAATATAGAAAACCCAGGGCTCACTTTGAAAACAGGAGGAAATTCCGCCCTGTTCAATCACTTCAGAGAAAAAAGAACACTTGTTATCGACTCGTTGCAGAACTCCTTTTTTTCTTCTTCAAAACCCACCCTGAGTGACAAACCAGACCAAAACTCGTCCTTTAAGAAAATCCGTCAAGAGAGGGTGGGTCCACTTCCCTCCATTCTCATGAGTAGACACTTTCTAAGCCCATGGCCTATCACAATACAACAACTCATGGGGTAGTCCATATTCCAATAATGGTTTGACCTGTGAATGCCGCTACAATCGCTAATTTTGAGGAGGTCTCTTTATCCATGACACTGAATAATGACTATCAGTTTTGAGTGACAGGTTGTTCTCATTAGTACAAAACAGTAATTGCATATAATATAAGAAGGATCCCTAGGTTCGTTCATGACTGATGACATCCTTCTGAAAAGAAACCCTTTCACATAAACTCTGGTATAGGTTGTAGCTAAGAGTACTCTTTATCAGATAGCTTCGTGCCTATAAGTACTACTGTGTAGCCCTGGTAAGCCAAATGCCTATCTTCTAGCTTTGTGTATGTGATCAGCTATCCTACTACAGTGGCATCAGAATGCAAAATAAAGGATTTCTACGAGAACTTTGAGAAATCCCCCTATGTTTTATCAAATTCTTGCCATTTTTGCCGAAAATCAGTATTACATTTTCGTCGCATAATTTTGGAATTTTTTTGGTATAAATCAAAGTTAATTGATACTTCGAATTATGATAAAATATAAAAAAAAAAAAAAAAACAAGTAATATAAAAAAAATTTTTTTAAATCAATTCCTACTATTTTTTCACTATATTGCAGGAAGTCCTTTATAAATAAAGTTTAAATTTTCCTCTTACATCTGGCGCCATCTATTGGGAGATACATGCAACTTAAATCCAAAAAAACTTAAAATTAATTAGTTAAATTTAATGAATGAATTTAATATTTGAAAACTGTATTAACATCAGTGTCATCTACTACAAGTTAAAAAAATGTATTTGAACTTGTGGATGAATAAAAGTATTTTATGAACGCTTGAAAATTTGAACAAAATATATATAGGGAGAGAGTGAGCTAATAGAAGGAATTTAAAAAAAAAGATAATGGCGATTCTAATATAAACCAGAGCCTTTGCCTGAATGAGATATTTAATGCATTGAACTAATTTCAAAAAATTATGAGGAGTTTTATTTATAATAAAATCATTGTTTAAAATAATTACAAAACTTATGACTTTTCAAACAAAAATTTAAATCTATTTATTTATTATTATTATTCTTGCTATTAGAAATTTTATAACTAATACATTTAAATAACATTAGGTAATTTCAAATTAATTATTACTTTAATTAAGTATACATATTTTTGTTAATACAAAAATTAATAAGCAAAAAAAAAATTTAATTTATTGATTTCATAAGATTTATTTTTTATTGATAGTTATTCTTAAAACTTATGGATTTTTTTTTTTTTTATAGTTATGAAATATCAAAAAAATAAACTAATCGTTTTTTTTATCAAAAACCTTTAAACAATGTTTATCAAATATTCTGAATCTAATTAATTTAATAAAGCAGTTCAAAATTCTTTGTGATATGTGTATTAAAGATTATTTTAGACAGCTAATTTATCAAAACACAATAACAGTTTTCTCCAAAAGAGTAATTAATCTTTTAAGTGTGTACATTTAGGCAATTTTCTTTTTAATTGCATTATCCTAAAAGAATGGAATTCTAATCAAAGACACACGTCTAATGTTCGTAGAAAACAGTGCAGCACGGTTTCTCGTTTCCAAAGAGAATTTCAGAAGAGAGATATTTTTAATTAAAGAACGAAGACATATATAGCACTGAATAAAAGTAACACTCGAAATAGTGATGGTAATATAAGACAAAGCCTTTTAAGTCCCTGTCTGAAAACTTCTAAATTGAGCGGTGGAAAGCTAAAATAATGCGATTAATTTGCTACAGATCCAGGGATAAAGTTAATAGGAATTTCTGATTCTTGAAGCATGGGAGCAGAAATATTTAATTATTTCTAAACCTTTTTCAGAATACCAAACCAAGCTGATCTCTCGCCATTTTGCACATTTTATTTCGAAAATTTCGAAATAAAATCTTCTTTTGTTCATTACCTTTAAAGGAAAAGGAAAAGAAAACGATTTTATGCTGAATGATTCTTTTATTTTTTATTTCTGAAGAAAAAAGAAAACAAAACGATTTTTATATAATAATAATTCTATTTGTTTTCTTATTTAAAATTACTCCTTATATATTTATATGTTGAATAATTCGTTTATTTTTTTTTTCTAAAGAAAAAAGGAAGCAAAACGATTTTTATATATAAAAAAAAAATCTATTTGTTCTCTTCTTTATTTATATTATTTTATATCTTTATATACTGAATAATTCGTTTATTTTCTTATTTCTGAAGAAAAGAAAAAAAAAAAAAACGATTTTTATGTATTAATAATTTTATTTGTTTTATTATTTAGATTATTTTTATATCCTTATATGCTGAATAATGTCATTTATTTTTTTTATTTCTGAAGTAAAAAGAAAACAAAATGATTTTTATCTATTAAAAATTATATTTGTTTTCTTACTTAGATTATTTTAT
Source organism: Caerostris extrusa (assembly GCA_021605095.1). NCBI lineage: Eukaryota > Metazoa > Arthropoda > Arachnida > Araneae > Araneidae > Caerostris > Caerostris extrusa. The sequence continues at coordinate 10,823 of BPLR01019215.1, read as the reverse complement.
ATCTTTATATGTGGGCGATTTTTTTATAGTATATACAATTACATTAGTGCATTTGATCTATCTATTTGAGAAATAGAAAATAAAATATTTAATGTACGAATAGAACAGGCATTAAAAATAATTCTTTTATTATTCTAAATTTTATAAAAAATTTTTTTTTATATTTCTATGTTGTTTATTTTACTTATTTTTTATATCTTTATATGTAGACGATTTTTTATAGTATATACAATTACATTAGTGCATTTGATCTATCTATTTGAGAAAAGCGAAAATAAAATATTTAATGTACGAATAGAACAAGCATTAGAATAAAATAATTCTTTTATTTTCTAAATGTTATACAAAATAATTTTTTTTATATTTTCTATGTTGTTTATTTTTATGTTGTTATGGCAGATTTTTATCATGCTACATTTAAAACCACTCATTTTGCTAATTCATGAAAATAATAATAATGGTTTAATAATAATAGTAATAAAACGATAATAATGGTTTGGCAAGAAATTCCTTTCGTTTTTACAACTTAAAAGCATTGCAAAAATCGAAATCACTTACTTGTTAAAATATTCGATATTTTCGTTAGTATAACCAACGTGAGGTATTCTCACGTGGGTAGAGGGTAAAAGGACAATAATTTAAAAATATATATATTTTTTAGATGTCAACACGTGTTCGACCTTTTGATATGAAAACAAATGAAATAATTTGAAAAAGCGTTTTGGTATCACGTGATTAGATTAACCATAGAATTTTTCTTTTTTTGTTCTCACATTGTGTTACCATAACTTGTTTTGTAAAGGATATTTATTTTTTTGTTTATTAATACTTCCTTGTCATTTTAACAGAGAGATGACATCTATTAGTTGTTTTAATATTTCTACTTCATAAATGAGTTTTAAATTATAAGAATAAAAACTACAACGTATCATAGCTAAGAATTAATTTTGTTTCCTTAAGTAAAAATAAAATACTTACAGAAAATTTTGACTTTTATATGATTAAAAATTAGGAAGAGCTTTATTTATAATAAAATCATTGTTTAAAATAATTACAAAACTTATGACTTTTTAAAAAAAAAATTAAAATCTATTTATTTATTACTATTATTCTTGCTATTGGAAATTTTATAACTAATACATTTAATTAACATTAGGTTATTTCAAATTAATTATTACTTTAATTAAGTATACATATTTTTGTTAATACAAAAATTAATAAGCAATAAATAAATAATTAATAAGTCAAAAAAAATTTATTTTTTTTGTTTTATAAGATTTAATTAAATCATATATTAAAGGGTACGTTATAAAATGTTTGATTTAATACTTCATTATTAAGAAGCATTTTACTTTGCTTAAAGAAAAAAATTTCTTGTTGTAAATGATATTTTTAATATATTATTTTGTAAATAGACTAACTAGATGTAACTAGATTTTTTAATAAACTGACTACATGAAACTAGATTTGTAAATAGATTAACTAGATAAAACTTGATTTGAAAATAAACTAACTAGATTTGTAAATAAACTAACTTGATGAAAATATTTTTATTAAACTAACTAGAGGAAACTAGATTTGTTAATAGATTAACTAGTTGAAACTAGATTTATTAATATACTAACTAGATGAAACTTGTTTTAAAAATAAACTAACTGAGGAACTAGATTAATAAATAAGCTCACTTGATGAAACTAGATTTTAAGTAGACTAACTAGATGAAACTGATTTTTAAGTAGACTAACTAGATGAAATTGGATTTATAAATAAGCTAACTTGAGAAACTGGATTTTTAAGTAGACTAACTAGATGAAACTAGATTTGTAAATTGACTAACTTATAAAATATTAATGAAAATATTTCCAAGATGTTTTGCATAATAAAAATATTCTTATTTCGTTTTCGGTTTTCTCTTCATATCAAAGCTACGATAAAATAAATTTATAAACAATAAATGAAAATTCTTAAGGAATTAAAAGGTAAAAGTTCTAAAAAAATAATTTTTTTTTTTTAATTAAATACTATAAAAATATTTTTCATTAATAATTCAAACATATCATTGCGATGACCAAACATGGCCGTCTTCTATTGTGGAACATGAAAAGATTCCAATTATATGGATGGCGATTAACTGTTAGGTTAGGCAGATTTTAGAATGGCTTGGCGACATCTGGCTATCAAACGACTTGCATCTCATAGGGAATTCTCTTCCAGAAATAACCGCTGTTTCAACCAAAACGGGAAAAGGCGATTTCGAATAATTACTGCTGAATAAAATATCGTTTTCTCTGGCGGCTGAATTTCAATTTCGTACTGTATAATCTTCTTTTTTGACTCTGTAGATTTTAGATATATTAACCAGAATAATATATCTATTGATATAAGGTATATTATTCTTGGTTAATATATCCAAAATAAATTTTTGTACATTCATATTTCATTAGTATTTTTCAATTCCTTCTATTATCTCACACTCTCCTATATATATCTTGTTCAAATTTTCAATCGTTCATAAAATATTTTATTCATCCACTCAAGTTCAAATATATTTTTTTAAACTTGTAGTGGATGATACTGGATGTTAATACAGTGTTTCAAATATTAATTCAGTCATTAAATTTAATTAAGTAATTTTGGTATTTTTTTTTAGATTTAAGTTGCATATATCTACCAATAGAGGGCGCCAGATAATTTAAAAAAAATGAATGAAAATTATTTATAAAGGACTTTCTGCAATAGAGTGAAACAAAAGTAGGAATTGACTTTAAAAATGTTTTCTTTTTATATTACTTGTTTCTTCTATACGAATTATCACTATTAGTTACATTAGTAAATTTATAAATAGGTTGTAAAGAAATAAGATTCCATCAGACTAAATTAATTATCAGATTCCAAAAAAAGACTAAATTAATACTATGTATAAGGCTTGTAAATCATTAAAAAATATTTTTATAAATATCTTGTCTATGATGTGTAATTATACACTCAGGTCCATAAATTAAAGATAATTCAGAATCACACAGAAATTGAACTCTAAAAATAAAAATTTCACCTGTAGAATTATCACACACATCTTAAGAAGAATATGCAAATTACAGGAAACCACCAGATGGCGCGGATAGTACGTCACAATGACGAGTGTAAGAGAAGGGTATATAAGGAATGGTGGCAAAGAAGTAAAATTGTTCACAAGCGCTTTAAAGCCTTTCAGTGCAATAACCGCATAGTTATGGCACAAAGGAAGCATTTGATGATTTTTTACGTGGGGTAGAATTATCGGACGACTGGAATGTGGACGTACCCAGCTGGAAAGTATCCGAGGAACTTGGAATCGCCCAGAGTGTCATATTCAGGCTTTGGCAACGATTCCAAGATGATGGTAATGTGAGATGTTACAGCACAGGTCGCCCCCGAGTTACAACGCCGAATGAGGACCAGTATTTAGCAGTTACTGCCAAAAGAAACAGACGGAACACAGCATCAGACCTGTCTCGTCAGCTCTCTTCAGCTACCGGTACGACAGTTTCAAGGCAGACCGTGTACAGACGCTTAGGGCACATTGGTCTATATGCTCGTAGGCCTGTCAGATGTGTTCCACTTACCGCAACTCACTGTCGCCTGCGATTAACCTGGAGTAGAGAACATGCATTGTGGACACCGCAACAGTGGTCTGTGTGATGTTTTCCGACGAGTCCAGGTTTAGTTTGCAGTCTGATTCTCGCCGGACTTTCATATGGAGAGCGTCAGGCACCCGTTACCACCAAGAGAACACCATTGAACGACACCGTTACGGTGGTGCAGGATGGCTCGTTTGGGAGGAATTATTCTTGGTTCCAGAACTGACCTGCATGTTGAGAGTGTAACGATGACAGGCCACGTCTATCGGGATGTCATTCTGGAACAACATGTACGTTTGTTTCGGGGCGCCATGGGTGCTGAATTTCTGTTTATGGATGACAACGCCCGTCCTCACCGTGCAAACATTATAGACGAATGCCTTCAATTGAGGATATCACCCGTATGGATTGGCCAGCATACTTCACCGACTTGAATCCAATAGAGCATGTGGATATGCTTGGCCGACGAATTGCAGCCCGTCAACCCCCTCCCACCTGTCAACCGAACTTCGAAGGGCATTGCTTGATGAGTGGTGTAATATTCCCCAAGATCAGATTGATAATTTGATACCAGCATGCCTAGGCGTTGTAAGGCCTGTATTGCATCGTCCGGGAGACATACTCCATATTAACCATCATACTAACCATGTTATACTGTTTTTTGTAAATAGGTTCTTTTTGAAATTTGCTCCAGGAGTAAAAAAATCGCAATTTTTTATTAATTATGTCAAACATATAGCATCTTTTTTGCTCTTTACCTTTTGTTTAATAAATAGACTTTACAAATAAGTCAAATTTGTTTTGCTTGTCTCTTCCCTTTGCCTGAACTTCATTATCCTTAATTTATGGACATGAGTGTATATACCAGATAGAGTTACAAACACAAATAAAAGCTATATTTAAAAATATTGTTTATTTTCTTGCCAGCATAATAAAAATATATTTATTTATAATTTTTTTTATTAATAATATTAACCATAGTGTTCTTTATGATTCAAAATCGACTTATTTATTTTTTAATTATGCAAACGATTAAGTTAAAAACTGTTTATTAATTAACTACTGTTATTTTAAGAATTATTTTCAGTTCATTTATTCATTGAGCCATAAATTTTATTTAATTAATTAATTAAATTAATTTTTAAGCCATTAATTTTTTTTTTAATTATGCAAACGATTAAATTAAAGACCGTTTATTAATTTACTACTGTTATTTTAAGAAGCATTATTTTCAGTTTATTTAATCAGGTTATTTATTTATTGAGATATAAATTTTATTTAATTAATCAAAATGAATTTTTAACTATGCAAACGATTAAATTAAAAATTATTTATTAATTAACTACTGTTATTTTAAGAAACATTATCTTCAGTTTATTTAATCTGGTTATTTATTTATTTATTGAGCCATAAATTTTATTTAATTAATTAAAATTAATTTTTAAGCTATTAATTTTTTAATTAAACAAACGATTATGTTAAAACTGTTTATTAATTAACTATTGTTATTTTAAAAAGCACTATTTTCAGTTTATTTAATCAGGCTATTTATTTATTGAACCATAAATTTTTAATTAATTAATTAAAATTATTTTTATTTTTAAGCCATTATTATGTTTATGATTATGCAAACGATTAAATTAAAAACTGTTTATTAATTAATTACTCTTATTTTAAGAAGTATTGTTTTCAGTTTATTAAATTAGGTCATTTATTTATTGAGCCATAAAAACAAATTCGAATCAATAGGAAATTAATGGAATTAAAGCACGGTGGTTAATTAGTGGTGAATAATTTTTTAAATCTGTCCACAAAAGACATCCTTCTTTTTCCTTTCCGATTCTTTTCGTTGAGCACGACTGATAATTGCCTACCTTGGAATTGTTATCCAACAAATATATTTATCTAAGAATACAATGCTCTAATTGACCTGCTCGTTAATCCTCCGAATATATACTTAAACTCCTTCAGTTAATACTACTAAACCAATTGTTTTAATTAAGCGTGTAAATTTTTTTAGTAAATGTTTGGTATACTTTAACATCCTTTTAAAATTAAATCAACTTTAATTTATTCTAGCTAATTTTATTTTTGCTTCCATAAAAAATAAATAATATTCAAAAAAAAAAAATTATTTCAAAGTGAGAGCATTATGCAAACTTGAATTTTGTGCATTTAGCCTGTGAACTACTTAAGCTATGATATTTTTGTGTGTTAAAAATTGATTTACAAAATAATTTTTTGCTTGGAAAAGGATATCGCAATAAGTAAAATTTTCCTCAATGGCCAGGAAAAGTGTGGAATATACAACCTGTATGGTCTGCACAAGTTACAGTATATATATATATATATTTTTGTTCTAATACTGCTGGCAAACACTTAGACAGCTTGGTCTTGGATGCCTTAAGCAAGCGCTGCACAGACGTTACTCACTTTGAATTACCCAGAGGGCGCGTGTAACTTGAACATATGGACGCGGAGTAACAATGCCCCCGTAACGCTCTACGATCCTATTAGGACCGGGACCTACTGTGTAAAGTGGATTCCGAACCACTACAAACATCCATGGCACCGCCGGGACTCGAACCCGAAACCTGTGGTACCGAGCGCCAGAGCACTAGCCACTCGGTCATTCAGGCCCCAGTTACAGTATATATAAATATGGAAATATACGTATATATAAAATATAAATGTGCTTATTTATGTAGACCGGAACAGTTTATGACATTTATTTTACCTTTGTATTAGCTTAAAGTCGTTTCTCGATCAATGTTAACATTTCGTCATCACATAGACTATATCTAGTAGTTTGGATTTGAGCTGTGTTCCCAATAACAAGCTTAGATACAGAACTTTCGATGGTATAGTTACGATTTGAACTGAGTCTTCAAATTAACGAGCCCAACAAGATAATATAAATGTTTTCAATAAATGCAAATATCATTGAAACCATACTTTAAAAATTAGGGCGAAGAAATAAATAAAAGGCCATAAATATGAATAGTCGTAAATCATTCTGATTTTTAATTGCATTAATTATTGAGAACTTTAAGAAACTTATTGTCTAATATGTAGTGATAAACCACTGATGTACGTTTGCAGAATATCTTTTTTTCCTTATCCCATTTGATAGACAGAAACATCTATACAAAGTCCATGAATCCGTGTGGTCTCATGGACAGAAAAAAAAGGAAGGGGGCAGGTTCTGTTGTGATGAACCACCCGTTGGTAGAAGTCTGACTTGACTGCGTGAAGCTGAAGTAGGAGGGCAATGAATTCCAGGGGGATTTTTAGAGAACTACCTCGCATTAGCGTATCGTATGAGAGAAAAACTCAAAACTCCACCAAGTAGTCCGACTAACGAGGCGATGTGCTGAACAGCACATTGAACCTCAGGCCTATTGCTCACCAGTGGCGCACGTTGACACTAAGCCACGAGTTGGGTATTGCAGAATACCTTAACAACATAGACATCATTTTGTTCCAGATCAATTCAATAAATGTAACAAACAGAAAAACCCACCTATGTTAATATAAATAGTTATCAACTGTTAAAGTAATTAAATGTTTCAATTATTGAGAAGATTTAAAAACTTATAATTGCCTAATGTGTACGTGTGACGTTAATGATAAACTAATGATGAATGCATGCAACACAAGTGTATCCAACAAAATAAACGTAAGTCTGCTACACTAAAAAGAAAAAAATTAGAAAAACGTTTTACGAAAAGAAATAAACTAAAATGAATGCTAACATAAATATTAATAAGCCCTTGTAGCCATTAAATATTTTAATTGCACAGAAGCTTTGAGAAATCTTTGTCTAGTTGTAAGTTGGACACTAATGATAAACTAATACTGAAGGTTTACAGTTCAAGCAACTTTTAGCAATTTCGAATAATGTTTTTTTTCTCATCTTTTGAGAGTAAATCAGAAGTTTCATCATATGTTGTGCATATAGTGATTATGCAAACGGAAAAATTTCGAGACACTCAAAAAAAAAAAAGTACATTTAATTGTATAATAAAGATAAGTACCTTTTTTGCATTGAATTACTCACATTAGTGGTGTAGTACCACCTTCATAGAATGCAAATATCAAAAATAAATTTATGTCATTTCACTTTATCATTCGATATAATGAAAATAAAGAATTGTTAAAATAAATTATACATTTATTGTTTCGTAACCTTTGAGCATAACTCTCGAACTCAGATGATTTGTTTTGAGAAAAAACATTGTTATTCTATGAAAAACATTTATTTAATCCAAATTGAGGTAGCATTTATAGTTTTTATGTATAATTTTCATTTTAATCTCGGCGTTTTCCTTCATTTTAATCTTGAATTTACTATTATTTTTTGTAAAAATAATTTCCTTCTCATTAGATGTCGTTTGAATTCCAATTTTGTATAGTATTTTTAAAGAGTAAAGAATGTTAAGTTAAACTTAAATTTTTTTTCTCAATTCCTTCTATTAGCTCACGCTCTCCTATATATATCCTGTACAAATTTTCAATCGTTCATAAATACTTTTTTATTCATCCACTCAAATTCAAATACATTTTTTTTTTAACTTGTAGTGGATGACACTGGATGTTAATACAGTTTTTTCAAATATTAATTCAGTAATTAAATTAAATTAATTAATTTTATTATTTTCAGATTTAAGTTGCATGCATCTACCAATAGATGACGCCAGATGTAACAGGAAAATTTCAACTTTATTTATAAAGAACTTTCTGCATTATAGTGAAAAAAAAAAAGTAGGAATTGACTTAATTTTTTTTTAAATTGCATGTTTTATGTATAACTTTCATTTTAATCTCGGCCTTTACCTTCATTTTTTAATCTTGAATTTACTAAATTTTTGTAAAAATAATTCCCTTCTCATTAGATGTCATTTGAATTCCGATTTTCATAATATTTAAAGAGTAAGAATGTGATTTTTTTAGAGCATGTTAAGTTAAATTAAAAATTTTTAAATTCACGAACACCATGACAATCCTTATGAAAACCTTACTATTAGATATTGAGATACATATTTTAACAAAAAAGTAATTTTAAAAGATATGTATATATACTACTGCGTCCAAAAAGTAAGATCAATTATTATTTTTTTCAAAAATCTCTTTTTCTATTTTCCAAATTTATCATCGCCTTCAAAGTACTCCCTACGGACACAATGCACTTATGACAACTTTTTTCCAATCCTCAATGTATGTTAAAAAGACACATCGGCAGAGATGGCTTTCAAAGCGCTAGCCGATTCACGTTGAATCGCTTCAATCAACTCAAAACGGCGACCCCGAATGATCTTTTTTGAGTTTCTTACGGAATAGTTCATCTAGATTTAAAACGCAAATGCTGTTAATGCAGATTACTACTGTGTCCAAAAAGTAAGACACATTTTCCATTTAAAATCCCTGGGCTTATGGAATTTCAAGTTTTTTTTTTTTTTTTTTAGGTTGCTGGCCCTGTCTTTGACATCTGTGTGAAATTTGATATCAAAAATATTCATTAGTGTTTGAGTTATGTTTGGCTTTGACGCTAAAAACTGATTCCGGCGATTTTTGAAATGTCTGAATTAATTGGAGCAAAGAACCTTCAATAAATTTTGTTTGCGGAATTGTATAGAATGTTGCAGAAGGCATTCGGTGAGCATTCCTATATCGAAAGCAAACGTTTTGTTTAGAAGTGGTATAAATAGCTCTAAAGAAGGCAGAGAACGCGTTGAAGACGAAGAGCCCTCTGGTCGACCATCAACCTCAACCGACGAAGCTCACGTCCAAAAAAATAAAGATTTGGTGCTTGCAAACCGTCGATTTACAATTAGAGACCTTGCTGATGATGTTGGAATTTCAAAAGTGATCGGTCTAAATTCCATTTTGGGGCCTCAAACGCGTCAAATCTCGATTGGTACCGAAAACACTGAATGCGCCAGCTCACACTGCATTGATTCTTCGTGACTTTTTCGCTAAAAATGAAACCACATATCGTTCCACAACCACCGTATTCACACCGTGCGACTTCTGACTATTCCCTAAACTCAAAAGACCACTCCGGGGACACCGTTTTGAGTCGATTGAAGAGATTCAACGTGAATCGCCACGCGCTTTTGAAGGCCATCCCTGCCGATGACTTTTAGCATGCATTGAGGATTTAAAAAAATGTCGGCGCAAGTGCATTGTATCCTGGTGTGGATTACTAGAAGGCAATTAACAATTGGAAATAATAAATAAAAGAGTTTTTGATAATTAAACGTCTTTACTTTTTAGGCATCAGTGGCCGTTTTTCAGATTAAAGCCCTCTGTGGCTGCCCTAATTTAGACGATCAGTCGTTTCACGCTTCACACGCTTTAGCACACACCACGGTAATGAATGATCTCCCCTTTGCAACGGAGCTGTCCTCTCACCACCTCGAAAAAGGAGTGTTCGACTCCGATTCTTGACAAGTTGGCTCGACCCGCCATCACTCGTCACTTAGGGCGATTGATGGGAATAGCAGCCCTGGATGAGGAGCTTTCGGGCCAGAAATGGGATGATGTGCCCATACACATACTAATTGATTGTAGTGGTTGCTCACTTGCCAGAGATGTTTTGTTTCTGAGTGGTTGTTATTTAGTGCCATCTCAGCAATAGTGTCAATATATTTATATTTTCTTAGGAAAATATATGTGTACTATAGGTACGGCACTAACATTTGCTCCTAGATGCAGAGATTTTTAATTTTCAGCACATCTCATTGTTTTATTTGTTTAGTTGGCATTGCACTGCCATTAGTTGTTGCAGTGTTAGAGCTGCTGTTACTTCTGTGATCCTAAGGAAGTTATATGATTGGCAGAAACGATCTCTCTGGCTGTGGCGTTTTCCACGGGAAGAGATGAGATATAGTGTTTCTATTCCCTGGGGAGAGGAATGTATATTTATTTAACAGGTGCATAAGTAACAACCTATCACTGAAATCGGCACAGCGGATAAAAGTGGTATCGTGGATATTTATATATTACAGCTGCAATAAGTATTTTATACTAATGGGACAAAAATGTGGCTCAAATTTTCAGCAGAGCAAATAATCGAGTGTCATGTATAAGCGAGACCCTCATGAAATTAATTGTCTGCATCTCGACCTTCACAGGTCAAAGCTTTATAATCAGATTTAATAAACTGAAAAATAATGCTTTACTTACAAATAACAGTGATTAATA